>CABHPR010119788.1:0-14453 GCA_902168415.1 Peromyscus melanophrys
ACACACACACACACACACACACACACACACACACACACACGCACACTTTCTTATTAGCCTCTAAATGCAACAAAACAAAACAATGCAAAGCTTTCTTTGAATTTGTAAATGACACAGGAGAAGAGGTTTGGAGTCGGCATTCTACTAGAATCTCCTTTAAGATGCAGTGGAAAGGGGAAAGAGAAAGCAAGCTGTGTAGAGCTAGTTCCTTTGAAGTGGATGCTATTGGCATTGGTGAGATGGCCCGTTGGTCAAATGCTTGCTTTGCAACATAAGGAACTGAGTTCAGTCTCCCAGAACAAAGAAAGTGGGAGTGGTGAGGTGCGCTTGCCATCCCAGCCCTGGGGAGGGGGAGACAAGTGGACCGTGGTGCTCACTGCCTGGCCTGCTCAGTCTATGTGGGGATTCTGATGAAAGACTCCTGCTCTTTAAAACAAGGTGGACGACTTTTCAGGAGCAATACTTGAGGGCATCCTCTGGCCTCCACACCCATGCCCACAAATGTGCACATGTGCGTGCGTGCGTGTGTGTGTGTGTGTGTGTGTGTGTGTGATGAAACTCTCATCTGAAGCACTTGCCTCAGTCATGTGACAGTGTGGAATACCTGCAAGCCACTGTGACAATGGCTGCACACTCATGCACACTCATGCACACTCACGCTTACTCTTTCTTCTAGATTCACAGTGCTCTAACAACGCTGCTGAACCCCAGACTCTCTGAGTTAGAATCTGCCTTTACCCGGTGCCCCAGACAACTCACGTGACCTGCAAACACCTGGGAAATTGCTGTTTACATCACTTACCCCTCACGGCTCCAGCATCTATTCCTTTCCTTCCCTTTAATACTTACTTACTCATTATTTATTTGTGTGTGTGTGTGTGTGTGTGTGTGTGTGTGAGTGTGTGTGTGTGAGTGTGTGTGTGTGTGTGTGTGTGTGTGTGTGAGTACGTTAGTGCCACAGTGCGCAGAACTACTCTTGCCTTTCATCGTGTAGAGACTAGGGATCGAACTTAGGTTTCCAGGCTTGCCAGCAAGTGCCTTTACCCACTGAGCCATCTCACCAGATCTTACTCATTTCTTATCCACTTGAATTCTCACAGTTTTTGACTATTTAAACATGAGCACAAACAAGAACGACAGAACTGATGTCCTCCGGCCAGTCAGCTCCATCACACCTCAAGGGCAGGGGGTTGGGAATGGTCTTTCCTCGGAGGTACTTGGATTGCGTAGGCGATAATTGACTTGTCCAGTGGATTGCTATGTGAAACTCAAAGCTTAACTAACACAGTCCCCGTTTACCCATGCATCCATCCCTCCATCCACTCAGTAGGCATCTCTGTTGAAAGTTGGTGGGCCTCGTGGGACTCTAGAGCAGGTGCTGTGAGCTTCGGGCACAAAATGAGGATCTGGAATTGCTTGTTGCTAAGCGGAGAGTAAGGAAGCATGGCTGACCAGGGACAGAAGTTGAACTTGGGTGGATGTAGTCCTTTGATCCTTTACCCATCCAGTGGAATGTTCTGGAACAAACACTGCTCCTCAGATGCCACAACGGCACCCACATGATTACATCTACACCTTACATGGTCCCTGGGCACACCGTGGGAAGGGCATGGCTTTAGGTGGATGCCACTACACAGGTGAGGATTCTGGAGAAGCAGCTGTCTGGGGCTGGGAAGCAACCCTGCCTCAGAGGCAGATCCGGGAGGCCCATCTCTGTGGCCAGCACAGTGGCTAAGGAAAGGGAAGCAGACTGGCTTGTAAGAATGTAGCCATGTCAGCTCCTTTTAGCTTTAGTCAAAACTTGTGAACCAGCCACTCCCTGGCTCTCGATCCTACCCAGTCATTTGGCATCTTCGTGGGTGGGCTTCTTACCCATAATATGGTACCAAATGGCACCTGTCTGACAAGGCGGTTTGGGAACGTTGTGGGAACAGTGGATTTAGTAACTTAGGCTATCATTATTTATACTATGATAGTATTTCTTGTCATAGTTAACAATTATAGTATTAAATAGTATTATTATAGAAATAAATGGTCTTTCTTTTGCTTATAAAAGAACACACTAGGATGGTAAATGTAGGGAAGGCTGCTTTTCTCATAATGAAAACAATTAGTGTTTTACTCTTGCAGGTTTGAGATCTGTCTCTGCCCCTGCACACAAGAGACAAAACACATCTGTTTCTGGCCTGTGTGCATTTTCCTTTCTTGTCAAATAGACGGGAACCTTGACTCTTGCCTTTACCTGAGATATTCTAGAGAGGAGCTGACTGTTGGATTTGTAAATCCCCCTCCCCCTAGAATCTCCCCTCCCCCTCCCCAGCATCACAGGCTCCACTCTGGTGTGTCAGCTCCTCAGTTCGGTGGTTTGGTGACTTCCTCAGGCTCTCACCAGGGATTCCAAGAGTGAAGACATAATGCCAGGATTACGCAAGGTTGGTTACACGGGTAAATGAAGAGGACTCAGAGCTTTGTTTGAACAAATCGATGCTGTAGATCTTAGAGAGACTGGAACTTTGTCAGGATTTCAAAGCTTTCATGCAAACCCACATGACTGGGACTACTCAGGTTCTAGTGCAAACAGTACATTGCCTGCTGTGAGGGCTGTCATTGGTGTGTGTGTGTGTGTGTGTGTGTGTGTGTGTGTGTGTGTGTGTGTGTGTTCAGTGTGTGTGCATGATCATGGGAATGAATATATGTGTGGGGGCATGTGCATGTGTTTGTATGTTCACGTGTGTATGCAGTCTGTGTACATGTATATGTGTGTGTATTTGGAGCCCAGAGGACAACCTCAGGTGTTCCTCAAGTATCTTTTGTGACAGGATCTCTTATTGACTTGGAGCCTGCAGAGGTAGGCTAAGCCACCTGGTCACAGGCCCCAGGGATCATGTCTCCACCTCCACAGTACTGGGATCATATGTGTGGGCCGCCATGCTTGTCTTTTCTATTAGAATGCTGCTTTTCAGTATTTCCCTTTGTGACGAAGCCTACAGTCTGCGTGAGGACCACGGTTTGTCTTGCGTGGATTTCCCTGCCTCTCCAGTAGTGACTCCAACCCAGAACGAGTTATTTCCACCTCCCACAAATAACGGTCTGGATTCATGTGGTGACCCTGCTCTGTAAACACGTGGAGAGCTGAGGCTGGCTTCCTCTCGCCTGCTGCTCTCTGTCCCCAGTGGCACTGTCTTCGTCCTCATGGCTCAACATGACTGCCAGTTGAGTGGGAGGCGAGGGGCCCAACAGTCCCTTCCATTTCAGGACAAAGGAGACATTCCTATTTATTTTTTTGAGGCGAGGTCTCATGTAGCCCAGGCTGGCCTCAAATGTGTTGTGTAGTCAAGGATGACCTTGAACTTCTGATCTTCCTTCTTCCACCTCACAAGTGCTGGGGTTACAGGTGTGCCCCACCATGACTATTTTATGTGGTGCTGGGACTCCAACCCAGGGCTTCATGCACGTTAGGCAAACACGCTAACAACCCAGCTACATACAGCCCTGCCCCTGTTCACACACTTTTGAATTACACGGTCCCACTTACCTGTACACAGAACTGTGGGATACAGACATCACGTGGTAGTGTCTCAGGCCAGGAGCTCAGTTACCACTTAAGGCAGACAGAGATGCTCTTTACACTCTCTATAGGGTTCCCTCTGGGGACCTCTTCTCCTTCCTCAGATGCTGTGACAGGGCAGGGGTGCGGAGCGGCTTCCACTGCCGGCTGGCTCCTCAGTGGGCACATGGACTGAACTTATTCATTCTTGACTCACACTGTCACGATGCCTGAGACTGGTTTACAGCTGCCCATGCAACCCACTCTGGGACTTGGTCCTGGGTCCCCACTGTGGCTGGCGGGGAGAAGGCTGCTCTTCTTTGTGAGTTTACTTCCCTGGGAAAATGGCACCCTGGAGTCGCTCCTCTCATTTCTGTCTTCTCTCGGAGTTAGGGAACTTTCTTACCCATCTAGAAAATTCCTACCGACCCTTCAGACCTGGGGTTTTCAGCCCAGGTGCTCTTGTCACCAAAGATAGAGCAGGAGCATCTTCAGACACTGTGGTTGTCACACCAGAGTTACTGGTGCCACTGTCATCTCGTGGGCTACATGGCTGATGTACAGCGCCCCCTCTGGCTTGTTAGAGTGGGGCTGGCTGGGACCCACCCATGCGCTCTGCTTCACTAGGAGAGCTGGCTAGTTTTCCTGACTGATGTGGGAGGGACAGGCCCACTGTGGGTGGTGCCATCCCTTAGCAGGTGGTCTTGGGTTTATGAAAGCAAGCTGAGCAAGCCATGGGGGGGCAAGCCAGTAAGCAGAGTTCCTTCGTGGTTCTGCTTCAGTTTCTGACTCCAGGTTCTGGCCTTGAGTGCCTGTTCTAACTTCCCTCAGTGATAGAGTGTGACCTGAGAGTTGTGAGCTGAAATAAACTATTTCCTTCCCAAGTTGCTTATGACCATCATGTTTTATCACAGCAGTGAAAAGTCTAACTGACACACCAGGACCAGGGACACCTGAAGGCTGGCATTTCTAACAAGTTCCGTGCTTGGCTAGTGAAGGTTCTTTGGGGAGATGACATCAATGTTGTGTTTGGACGCGTGTGCACGTGTGTGTGTGTGTGTGTGTGTGTGTGTGTGTGTGTGTGTGTGTGTGGTGTATGTGAATTAGAATATGTGGGGGACTTCCGGAATTGGCTCCCCTATTATAGAAGCCGAGACCCCACCTATCAGAAGCCTGCAGGCTGGAAGGCCAGAACAACAGAAAACAGATTGTTCTGAGTGCAGATGCCAGATAATCAAGTAGCCAATGGGTTGGAGGCACTAGAACAATGGTTCTCAACCTGTGGGTCGTGACTCCACAGAGGTCCCATATTCGATATTTACATTACGATTTGCAACAGCAGTAAAATTACAGTTATGAAGTAGCAATGAAATTCTTTTATGGTGTGTGGGGGTCACCACAACATGAGGACCTGTATTAAAGGGTTGAGAACCGCTGCTTTGGAAGGTAGGGCTGGAAATTCTGCCTCCTGAGCTGGAGTCAGTAGAAGCGAGAACCAGGGGCTCTGATGTCAGAGCTGGTGAAGAGTGACGTCACTCACCCCACGGATCAGACATTTATCTCTTACGGAAACCCCCTCCCAGACACAGTGGAAGCAATGTTGACCCAGTCACGCCACTGCAGTAAGCTGCCAGTCACATCAGGAGAGGCTGCCGCGGCCGGTGCAGGGCCTGCACATGGAGGCCACTGTCTCACTCAGTTTCTCCTCACTGAGGCGGAAGGCGTGAGACCACCCAGTCTCTTCAGTCTGGGGCTTACCACAGCACCAGGGACTCACGAGTTCTCGCTTTATTCCAGGGTCTACCTGAGCCAATAAGGGACGAGGATTGACGTGGGCCTCGGCCTTCAAGCCATTCTTCACAGCTGTTACTGTAGATCTGGTCCACCCATGGTCTAAACAGTCAGCGTTCTTGGTCATGGCACATTACTGTTTTTAGCAGCCAACATTTACTGCAAATGTCACAGAAGTCGGTCATCTCGAAAGCCCTTCCAGCCACTGTCCAAATATCCTGTAATCTTAGCATGTAGGTGCTGTTCATTCCCATTTGAAGGGCCAGGGAACTCAGCTCAGGGAGCTTAACTGCCTTTCCCAGCATCACACCCCAAAGTCAAGCCAGCTCTGACTTGAGAAACTGTCCTCAACATACAAACTCTTGTGTGTGTGTGTGTACATGTGTGTGCACACATGTGCATAGATGTTGTGTGTGTATACATATGTGTATGTGTGTGCATACATATGTGCTTGTGTGTGCATATATATGTGCATGTGGTGTGTGTGTGCGCATACATATGTGGTTGTGTGTGTGAGTGTGTGCATACATATGTGCTTGTGTGTATATGTGCATATATATGTGCATGTGGTGTGTGTGTGTGCATACATATGTGCATAGGTATTGTGTGTATGAGTGTGTGTGCATACATATGTGTATGTGATGTGTGTTTGTGTGTGTGTATACATATGTGCATGTGGGGTATGTGTGTGTGTGTGTGTGTCTGTGTGTGTGAGCTGGAAGACAATCTTGGAAGTTGTTCATCAGATAATGTCCACTTTGGTCTTTGGACACAGGGTTTCTCACTGGCCTGGAATCCGTCAGGTATCAAGCCCCAGGTTGCCACCTCTCCCTCCCCAGTCCTAGGATTATAAGTGTGCAAACCACACCCAGCTGTTTTTTTCTACATAGGTTTTGGGGATAGAATGGCAGTTCTTGCTCATGTTTCACCGACTGAATAATGGCCTTGGCCCTGGACACACAGCCTGGTGGTTCTTCCTCACATGCTTCCTGCCAGGCTGAGTCCCCATTTGCAGCTTGATCTCAGCTGCCTGGTACTGGTTCGGCCACATTTCTAGATACCAAGAACAGTCGTTGCTTTAACTGGCGCAGATTCCAGGCAACCCCTGGGCACTCTTTAATATAACTATAGGCATGAAGTTTTCAGGACCAGATAGACTTTTTTTTGTATTCCCTATTTTATTCTTTGCTCTCATAGTTCACACTTTAGACTGTCAGGAGGTTACAGAGTGCATTACTTGGCTGTGTGTGTTCCTCTCAAGGGACTCAGCATCCTTATCTGCAGATCCTGCTTTGAGACCACCCAGCTCTCGATAAAGTTCAAAGGTCCCACTTCTATGGGTTTTCTTCCTTCAACCTTGTGTCTTCATCAGAATGTCTCCACTCTGAAGAACCAGACACCAAGCCCAGGCAGATCGTCGTTACAGTTGTATATGGAAGAAGATACTCTTTTTGGTGTTTTTTTTTTTGGTTTTTCGAGACAGGGTTTCTCTGTAGCTTTGGAGCCTGTCCTGGACTAGCTCTGTAGCCCAGGCTGGCCTCGAACTCAGAGAGATCCACCTGCCTCTGCCTCCCGAGTGCTGGGATTACAGGCATGCGCCACCACTGCCCGGCCTCTTTTTGGTGTTTTAAGATGATGTCTCTTGGAGATGGAGAAAGATAGCTCAGAGGCTAAGAACACTTGCTACTCTTTCAGAGGACCTGAGTTTGGTTGCTAGTACACAGGTTGGACAGCTTACAACTGCCTATAAGTCCAACTCCAGTGGGTCTGACACCCTTTTCTGGCTTCCATGGGTGCTCACACACAAAGCAGACAGGCACAGAGTGTGTGCACGTGCGTGTGCACACCTCCCCACATACTCCTTAAAAAATACGGCCATCTCTGCCATCCCTGGGGTTGCCTTATTGTCTGTGGGTTCTGCAACCCAGAGGCATGAACGTATTTTTTTCCATATTAACTTGCATTTCCACTTAAAATATAGAAAAGTACTTATTATCTCCTCCATGCTGGTCAAATGGCCTTTCTGCTAATGATGCAATTAGTGGAATGATACAAGACAAAGGGGGCGGTGGAATCTCCTCAGTTTCACAAAGTCAACCAAGTGGCAAAATTCGCATGTTTGCTGTGTGAGCAAAATATTCCTCGGTGCTGCGCTGTGGTAATGCGTTTTCGGGCGGCGACTGCAGTTGCTGAAGCTAAGTTAGAATAATTTGATGACTGCGTGCAAGATGAACTTTTCAGAGTGCTGCCTCCTCACGGTTATCAGATTTGGTTTGGAATGGGCAGAATCTCTCTGTCACACTGGTCACACCCAGAATGTTCCTGTGCTGTGGATTTCCTTGCCCGACCCCCTTCTGTTACCCTCCCTCCAGAACACCCCATTGTTTCCTCTCTAGAATCCTGTTTCCTGCTAAACCCTTAACCATTTAAAAAACAGACAAATTCTTCCCAACAGAGCCCCAGAGTCACCTCCCCACCCAGGGACAGTGATTACAGGCTCCAAAGCTACAGAGAAACCCTGTCCATGAACGCCTTGTGTCTGAGGGCAGGGGCTTTGGCTGATGGGACCTGCACTCGTGGGTCTATCATCTCAGGCGAAAGTCTGTTCAGTGGGGGCTTTGCAGGAGCCTATAGGCTCCGGAGAGTCACTCCAGCACCTCTCTTCCCATCTTCAGCCTCCAGGAGCACCATAGTGGTAGTTTGAAATTAGTCACATGGCAGCATTTACAGGACGGGCAACGGGCGGTTTTATAAATCAGAGGTGGATTTCAGCCCTTACAGAGACACCATTGGTTCCACTTCCACGCTCTTTACCTTCCTCCTTATCCCCCTCTCACTTGGAGCACACTGGCTCTTGGGATCACAGAGTTCTTTTTACCCTCCTGGTCTGAACAGACCTTTGGCATGTTCGTTGAATTAGCCAGTGAGCCAGGCTTCTTCCACATCCTGCCATGTAAGGGCTCGTCCCGGACAGTGAGGGATTGTTCCCCACCCACACAATTTCTTAGCATCCCATCACAGAGGTCACCAAAAAAATACTTGGGTTATAAGAATCTGGACCTAGAAACAAATTCCATCTTATAAATAGCTGAGAGTGTCCTTTGTATGACCTGAATGCTCCCTTTGCAAGCTGGAGAACTCTGCCTTGTTTGATTTGGAAGCTCACCAGGAGATTTTTATTCTTCTTTTTTAAAATCATGCCTGTCCCCAGAGGCAGGGCCAACCTGGCACTTGGGTCACCCATCTGGCTACACATTCAAAGCTGTTGCATTCTGGGGACTTTACACAGCTATGCGAGCATTGAAATCTTTTATTTGGTTTTCCAGTGCGGTAGTGACCAAGTTCCTTTTCTTTTCTTTCCTTTTTACCAAGTGTAGCTCAAGCTGACCTAGAACTCTTGATCCTCCTGCCTCAGCCTCCTGAGTGCTGAGATTTTGGGACCTGTTACCAGTCTGTGGGTTTTTATCCTGAAGTTGAAGCTTGTTGATGAGTTTTTAAAAACTATACGCAAGGAAATGTGTTTTCATTTCACACTAGGCTAGCAAAAGGTCTCCAGCAGCTCTGCTTTCTCACATGTCTCTTTTCTACTTCATTCCCGAGGACCTTCTGGACACACCTGGTGTCAAGATGGTTCCACTTCTGCCATCTCAGGGGAACCTTCTGGAAGCAGCTTCTGCTCTTCCCTTCTCTGATACTCATCATCTTCATCTTCTATCTCAGAGAAGCTTCCGGAATCTAGATGCCCAACTTGTTTCTGTAGGGTAAAGGGCCAGCCAAAGAACACCTTGGCCCTGAAACCAGAGCCAAAGAAATACACCCTGCCCCTGACCAACTCAGCATGAAAACCAACCAATCCTTGAGCATGAAATTCAGCCAATCCCCGAGCTTGTCCAAGCTTAGGGATTGAAATCTGACCAATTCCCACTCTGAAAATCTTCACCCTGGAAAAACTCCGCCCCTAAGAAATCCTATATAAGTCTTGTACCTATATAATTCTTGTTCAGTTAGGGGCTGCCTTTTCCCACCCTGACAGAGGCAGCTACTCTCCCAGATTCCTCCCTCCCAATAAATCTCTTGAATGAGATTTGGGCGATGACCTTCTTTTGCCAGAGTGGAATAGGGCAGAGTAACAACTTTTACCACCAAAGCAGAGCAGAGCAGAGCTGTAACAGTCCTTGCTCGAGAGGGAACTGCCACATTTCTTCAGGGAAACTCCCTTAGCAGAGCAGAGCTGTTTCGGCTCTTACTGGAGAGGAAGCCAACTCCGACGGGAACAGAGCTGTAGGCTTTGCCTAGGTTTCCTTTCCCTTCAGAGGTGTAACACTTACACGTTCTCCTTCCTGTCTTTTTATTTACGTCTGCAGATTATTCTGTGAAGCCCATGGATGGACAGGTCACTTCCAAGTTCATGTTGCTCCATGGATTCTGAGTCCTCTGAAGAGGAGCTGAATGCTCTCAGAGGTCGGTACTATTAGCACCCTGGCTTCTTTGCATCCCGAGCTGTGTTGTTCCAGGAAGTGACGACAGTAGAGCTCACCTGATGGGTCATGCTAGATGTTCACAGAGGTATTTGTCATGCCTCCAGGTCCTACACGGGACCAGCTCCTCTGGTTTCTGTTTTTCCCTTTCCTGTAGCTCACTCATAGGCACCCTTCACTGCTCCACCCTTGTTCAAGCCACCTTAGTTACCATGCCAACCTTTCACCAGCCTCCTGCTTCCACGCCCCTCCAGCCTCTATTGACAGCCTTTTCCTAGGATCTTTTGACAGCTCGCCCTTCTCCCAGAGGGAGCACTCAAACCCAGCGTGACTGTGTGCCGTGACCACAGGCTCCTCCACAGTGACATCTCCCACGGTGCCCTCTGACCCCTGTGGTCAGCCATACTTACCTTCACAGAGTCTTTGCAGTTCCTTTCTTCCCATACTTCCACCTACACACAGGGTGGCTCCTCCCACCTCTAGAGCCTTCCACAGAGGTCAAGGAGGACTGTTGGCCACCCTCTGTAAGGTAGTAGTTCTCTCTGTAAAACAGTAGTCCTCTTTACAAGATAATCGTCCCCTCCACCCCGACTTAACTTTCAGCATGGGTACTGACCACAAACAGTTTGATGTATTTACCGCTGCCCTCAAGGAAGGGCCTTATCCTGGTTCCCCACCTCCACCTGCTCCTTCTCTTCCTTCTCCTCCTCCACTTCCTCCTTCTTCTCTTTCCTTCCTTCCCTCCTGCCTCTCCCCTCCTTCCCTCCCTCCTTCCTTTCCTCTATTTGCAGCATCTGGCATATAACCGGTCAGTACCGGATATTGCAAGCTTTGCAGCTGTCAAATGTTTATCAATGGAATTTTATGAAGGACCCCAAAGTTATGTGCAGGGCACTGCACAGGCTGTTAAAGGAAGATTAATAGCTATAAAGAGACTTTATTTGCTCTCGCACCCCCTGAACTCTGACCCTGCCATGAAAGCAGCCACAGACCACAATTAACAAACCACCATGCTTGCGTGCCAGCAACTTTTCTTTACAGGTGGGAAGCACTCTTGTTCTTCGGATGATGCAGAACCATTCTTACAGCCATCCGGACACAGGCCAGGGTCTGGAGTGGGTCTGCAGGCTCTGTTTTGCCAACTCCTGTCCTGAGTGTTTCAAAAGCTGATGGTGCGTGATGGAGGGTTGGTGCAGGATGAGGTGCATACTAAAAATAGTTTTGGCATACACGAAAGCCTAATCTTAAACCTGTGGATTTGAACCAATGTGGCCCCATGTCAAGTGTGCCATCCAAGTCTATGTACTTCCACTCACAACTCAACTGTCCCTCGGAAGACAGACCTGAAAGTGTGAAGTTTGGAGCCAGGATCTGCTCTCTCCAAAAACTGTAGTCTGGCTGATCCACCCACACCCACCATTACCAGGCTATTCATTTTAATAAACAGAACACGGAGGGGGCAGGGTCCTGTATGTGTTCAGTTATTGACATCCAGGGCTTTTCCCTTATACTTACAGCATTTAAATTTCCTGAACTTCAAGCCCCACTCATCATCTTTCTCAGCAAACACTTGGAAAGAAGTAGACCGTAAGACCCCAGGAAGAACAGTCCACGTCCTCCCAGCAAATAAGTTAAACATAACAAATGGAAGCTTGCAAATGTCGGAATTGTAAAACTAATAGGGCTGTTAAAACCAGCTTCCCTGAAAATTATGCATTGGTTGGTCTGTTTCTTATAATGGCAAATAGTGAGTCTTGATCGTTCATCAGGGCTCATACCATAAATTAGGTTTTGAGAGAGGCTGCAAAATTCTTTACGGCCTCACAGGAAGCCACTGTGGCCGCCTTTGGAGCCCACTGCTGGATTCCAGTGGTGCCACACAGATCCGATCCCTCAAGTGAAAGTTTTAAAATGGTAACAAGTTGTCAAATGTTTATCAACGGAATTTTATGAAGGACTAAAAAGTTATGTGTACGGTACTGCACAGGCCATTAAGGGAATAATAACAGCAATAAAGAGACTTTATTCTCATCAAGACTTATGTGGCAGCTACCTTTCCTCCCCAAACTCCGTTAATGGAGGCTGGGAGAGATGGATAACTCAAACTGGAAGGAGAGCGGCTTGAAGCATTAGACAGAGAACCTGTGTTACAGGTTGACTAGGCTGTAATGGATACGAAGGGAGCTAGCTCTCCAGATATGGAGATCCCCCTGTATTTATGGAGAGAGATGCTCAAACTTGAAGCCCAGCTTTACAAATGCCACTCTGAGGGTGGCTGGAGGGTTCTGCTCAGCGTAGGAAGACAGTGGGTTTTGGGCTCAGAACAAGTGGGCCGAGTTTCAGATCTTCCCTCAACATCTTTCTGTTCTTTCCCCACCAAAGTTCTCTTTTGCATAAAAGGAAGGATGGGAATGAAAATCTACCTTAACGGGTTTATTGTAACCTTTAAAAAAATAAAGCGTGTGGGTATAGTCACATATGGAACCAAGAGCAAAAATAAAAATTCCGTAGCTGGGCGTGGTGGCACAGGCCTGGAATCTTACCGGGGAGCCTGAGATGGAGGAGCGAGGGTTTAAGGCCAGCCTGGGCTGCATACAAGACCTCTCAGGACAAGGCAGTAAAGAACTCATCTCTTTTACTTGATAGGGTTAGTCAATTGTGTGTCTCCTCCCTCTATCCCCCCCTCCTCCTCCCTCCCTTGTGCTCACGCTCTCTCTCTCTGCCTTGATTTACCCATTTACAGCACCAAGTAAGGGTTAACCGAGATGTCTTGTGTGCGGAGCCCAGTATAGCATTAAGGGAGGACTGGAGGGCTCCTGGCAGGATGGGGAGCTTTCTTTGAGAGAGGTGCTGGCTCTGAACTTGACCGAACTACATTTCCCACAATCCCTTTCACTGTGGTTGTACACCAGGCTTTGGGGTGACATGGGGAGGGTGGATTTGATCTGTAGCTCTCTTTGGCTCACTCAGCTTGTCACTGTTGTCTTGGCCTGATGCCACTGTGGGGTCTGATCTCACTCCCTCCTGTCCCAGCTCCACCATTTTTCCTCTCATCTTGAGCCACGGTGTGTGTCCTGCTTTGGGGTGGCTGCAGAATGAGACCGTCACCCTGTCCTTCTTTTGGGGGGCCTCATGAACTAGCCTGGGTTTCTGTCTATTTCCAAGCTCTGGCTTCAGCTTGTAGGTTCTTTCCTGTCCCCATCCTCCCTCAGAGCCACCATGCCTGTGGGCTCCAGCATGCGGCACAGGAATGACAGCCTGTCAGAGACCGTTAGCTCACTTGCCTTTGGTCAGATCTCTGAAAAGGACACGCATGCTTGTGTACTCATCCTCACACTCGTGAGTGCTTGGACGTCTCTTCCTGGCTCTTTGAGAGAACACCTCATTGGTACATTCTTGCTGTTACAGGCAGTACCACGGCCTGGCTGTCTTGTAAACAGTAGCAGTTTATTTCTCCTGACTCTGGAGTCTAGAAGTCTGAGGTGAAGGTGCTGGCATGGCCAGGTTCTGGAGAGGGCCTCCCCCTGCTTGCAGATTGCAGTGTGCTTGTCCTCACAATTCAGGGAAAAGGCGAGCTAGCTCACTTTCTTCTTCACACAGTGCCGTTCATGAGGCCTCCCCCATCATGACCTTATGAATCCGAAATACCTCCGCACCCCGTAAGTTCTTGCTGTCAAGTATTTTGGTCACAGGGTTGTAAAAGTAACAGTTGCAGGTCCTAAGATCCTACTTCTTAAAAACATCAAGCCATGGGCTGAGGATTTCAACATATGAAATTTGGGGTGGGGCGCAAACATCCAGTTAATAACAGATGCTCATGAAACAAGCCACACAGGTAGCAGCCCGTGACCCCATTAAAGCTGACCAGCTGTGGAAAGAATCCTTATCTTGCTCTTCTTCAGCTCTCTCGCTGACACATTAGATGGAGATTCCCAGCATGCACCGCACCAGAGGGCAGCTGAGCACTCTGGAACCTCCCAAGAATGACAAGGAATGGAGAGAGGATCTGCCAGCTCAAAGCAGCTCCAGGCTACTCGAGAGGTGACCATCCACTTGGTTGTATTGGGTTCATTTCTTGAATCATGAGCCCCACAAGTGGGTACTGTGCTAAATGCGGGACATGGACACAGGCACGGGTGCATGCGCACACACAGCTAATTCGAGTGCGGCAGGTAATTTATTGGGCACCACAGAGGTTTTTGTTCTCTCTGATATATTTCCCCTGCCACACAAAGGAGGAAGTGAGGCTTTGAATTTGCCTGGTTGAATTTCAACAAGTCGGTTTAAATGCCTCATTTAGCATTTCGCAGCAGCTTGTGTGTGGTAGGGCCAAAGGCAAAATTTTCCAAGCTTAAAATTTGGAAAATGGAAAGTCAGCTGAAGGGTACTAAGCTGGTGGGGTGTGAAGGGGACACTTCTGGGACATGGAGAGGTGGAGGCTGGAGCGGAGGAAGCAGAGGTCGGAAGGCAACGTCCAGCCTGGGGTGTGATCTGGGTTTGTATTCTGTTGGTAGAATGAATCCCCTTCCTGCTTTGCAGAGCCCAGGACTTGGCTGATCCTGTGAGGGGAGGTCTGCATGGCATGGCAATCCTCTGTTCCTTAGGAGCGGGGCTCAGCATGCAGCATGGCCTCTGTT
>CABHPR010119788.1:14463-42617 GCA_902168415.1 Peromyscus melanophrys
GCATGCAGCATGGCCTCTGTTCCTTAGGAGTGGGGCTCAGCATGCAGTATAGCCTCTGTTCCTTAGGAGCGAGGCTCAGTATGCAGCAACGGGCATGGCTGTTCTTAAAGCTCAAGACTCTTAGAATTTTTGAGCTATGTTCCTTTCCTAGGTTCAGTCCCAGGGAGGTAAACTGTTCAGAGCGGAGTTTGTATTGCCCGCTCTGGCAGACAGCATGCTTTGCTTGTGCCCTCACCTATCTCACTGTGCCTTCTCCACTTTTCTCGATGAGTTCCTGCAGGCTTTGGGGGTTGGGTTTTGCTTCCACACACAGGGCCTGCCATGCTTGTGTTAAGTGGCTTTACCATTGACATTAGCCAGCATGGCTGGATAATCAATCAGCATGATTGCTAATTGCTCTTCTCTCTCCTTCTAAACCATTAGATGCTGCTTGTCAATCTTCTCCAGGATTGACCTTTCTCCTGCCGCAGCCACCTTCCCTTCTGGTGACTTGCTGGTCCCATGGGCCACAGAGGAAACACAGAATTCCTGGGTCCCATTCAAGCTTCTGTGAAAATGTCTCAGGAATTTGAGTCTTCAAAAATCTGCTTCCGCGGAGGACTTCGTGTAGAGAAAGCACAGTGTCAGTAATGGCTAATGACAGGGTGCCATTAACCCACGACCAAATCACAGCAAGACGGATGGGGCCAGATGACCCTGTGAGTCCAGCAAAGGGATTTCATGTTAAGAACGGTCAGGGCGAGGGCTGACATCTCCCCAGAGCTGTGCAATGGAAGGACACAGGGTGAGCTTGCCACTGCTCTGAATACTGTCATCGTGGAGGGAAACCTGGGAATGGTGCCTCAAACAAGGATTCCAGACCAGAACTGGTGATTGCATGGCACACGTACCTTCTCAGTTTGACTAATCTTGAAGCCTTAGCGTCTAGAAAATTCTAGCTTGAAATTTTGTGGTCACATGATCTTCAGTTGGAAACTGAAAATCTTAAATGGAGGGCAGAGTAGGAGGAAGAAAGAATGCGGAATTAATTAGTTCTCCAACACATGTGTCCAGCTGTTAGGGATATATTAAGGGATAGTTTCAACACCATGTCGGTTCCCTTTAGTTGGCACACTAACAGTAATAACGCTAAGAATGTTGGTAAAGCAGTGTACAGTACACCGATTTTGGAAGGATAGATGCTATGAGGAAGTCGTGTGTTGGACACATGTCAAAATGCCTTGGGTAGAGAATAGAGGGGAATGGCATTCTGCAGGCAAGTGTTCAGTCACTGGCTGTTTGGAAGGCAGAGCCATGCTTTGTAGCGTTTGCTATGTTTCTGGTGTAGATGCGCCCATTGCGGTTGACTTCAAGCTACCACTGTGGCTAGGATTTGGGAAAGGCTTCACATGGTGCAAACCGAACCCCAGCATACCTCTGGCTAGTGTCATATTACTTTCAAAATGGGCTGTTGGGCAAGGACTTTGAGCTTGGGCCACGTGGCCGAGATGTGAATACTGTTCGGTTCCAGGGGAAGTCTGCAAGGCAAAGCGGCACAGTGCGAGTGCCAAGATCCTGAAATGCAAACCAACTTGGTGGGTTCTCCTGGGTAAGACAGTCTGTGTGTGTGTGTGTGTGTGTGTGTGTGTGTGTGTGTGTGTGTGTGTGTACACGTGTGTGTGTGGGGGGGTGGAGTTTGGAAGCTGAAAGCAGAGCAAGAGGTGCTTTTGAGGTGTAATGATGTCATAAATACTATAATTGGAAGCGGTGTCTGTTATTTTTCTCAGGGCTGTGGTGAACACCCGAGAAGAGCAGTGTAAGGAACCGAGGGCTCGTCCAGTCTCCTAGCCTGAGGATGAAGGCCACCCTGGCAGCAAAGGCATGGAGCAAGTGCGGCTGCCGGCCACATTATATCTACGGTCAGGGAGCAGAGACAGAGAATGCTCGCTTTCTCCTTCAAGGCCAAACTCCAACCCATGGAACGGTGCCTCCCACATGCAGGGTAAATCCTCCCCCTGAGTCAACCCAGTCAACAAAACACCCTCACAGGCACGTCTGAAGTTTCTTCCCATGGTGACTTGACTGTCCATTCCGTCAAGTTGACAGTCGATACTACACACCAAGGACTTCACACAAAGTTGAAGTGGAGGGTCGGCCGTGTCTGTTTAGGAGGAGGCCGCCTTGAAATGTGCACAGGGTGTGTTTAGTGTATGACTGTCTTAGAGTAGAAGATGAAGAAAGAAAAACAGCTGCCTCCGTTGATTTTACTCTCTAGGTTTTGACTGAATCTCCATGCTGATTCTGAACCAATTTGTGCAAGACCCAGCTCTCTTCATGTAGCAGATAAATGTTAATTATACCAACAGTGGTGCATTGGTATCACTGAGTGAAGCCCGGAAGGAGGACACCAGAGAACAGAGATTACAACAAACCTCAATCATTTGCTGAACATGTGGTTAAAAATCAGCCGCTGTCTCAGGCTTTGGAAACTTGGTCCAGGTTATAGAGATGTCAAGTTGACACTTAGCCCTCAGAGATGAGAGTTGGCCAGCCCATAAAGCCTGTTGGAGTCTTGAACTGTCATACATTTATTCATTTCCTCTGATCAGGGACTCCCATTCACCCACTGAAGTGGGCACCATCTGCCACCTTCACACTCACACAGGACATTTTAAGTACAAGAATATGAAACAGAGATTCATCTGGGAGGGGCACTTCCCTCTTCCTCGTGTTGATTTATTTCCATCCTTCACCGCCTAGGCTCACTAACTAGTAAGTGAACATTGTTTAAAGGAGGGCTATAGGAATATTATATGTATTGATAGAAAGCAAGCCGATATCAATATTCATGGCATACTGTTGCTGGAAAATTTCTCTCGAGCTCCCAAGTCTCGCCAGCTCCCAAGTCCCACCAGTCCCAGAAACCACTTACAAAATAAACACACAGACGCTTACATTATTTAAACTGCTTGGCCATTAACTCAGGCCTATCATTGTCTAGCTCTTACTCTTATATTTAGCCCATTTCTATTAATCTCTACTTTGCCACGTGGCTCGTGGCTTACCAGTACTTTACATCTTTCTTGTTCTGGCCACGGCTCCAGGCAGTTTCCCTATCCTTCCTTCCTCCTCAATTCTCCTCTCTGTTAGTCCCGCCTATACTTCCTGTCTGGCTATTGGCCAATCAGTGTTTATTGACATATAGTGATATCCACAGCAGCATACTTCTTAGCTTTCATTGTCAACCTGACATAAACTAGAGGCATTTTGGAAGTGGAAAATTCAACTGAAGAATTGCCTCCACCAGATATACCGATGGGGCATTTTCTTAATAGCTGATTGTTGTAGGAGACCCAGTCCACTGTGGGCGGTACCATCCTTAGGCAGGTAGGCATGGGCTGAATGGGAAAGGAAGCAGAGCAAACCAGAGGGAGGAGGCAGTAAGTGGGTTTTCTCTGTGGTTTCTGATTCAGTTCTTGCCTCCAGGTTCTTGCCATGGCTTCCGATCATGAAGGACTCTAACCTGTAAGATGTAATCAGCTCTTTCCTTCCCAAGTTAGTTTTGATCATTGTTTTATGACAGCAACAGAAAGCAAAGCAGAGCACATATATCTATTAAGGGATCACAAGACACCCATGCAGTGTGTAGAACACTTGGTATATTCAGTTAAATGGAATGGCTGTGGGGTGGGGACATTATTACTCATCCTCTGTGTTCATGCTGCTGCAATGGAATACTTGAAACTGGTCATTTACAAACAGAAATTCATTTCTCATAGTTCTGATGTGGAAGAGTGTGGTATTGACATGTCCTAAACTAGTCAGAGTCTGGGGTCTGCTTTCTAGATGACGCCTGACTACCCAGTCCTCTGGAGAGGATGAGACAATGTGGTGTCCCCACACAGAGGAGGATGGGGAGTGAGGATGAGACAATGGTGTCCCCACACAGAGGAGGATGGAGAGTGAGGATGAGACAATGTGGTGTCCTCACACAGAGGAGGATGGGGAGTGAGAGAAACTAACTTAGCTAATTCTCTCCAGCCTAATCTTCATAAGGGCATGGTCTTCTCTCTCTGTTTCTCTTTCCCTCTCAGTCTACCCCAGTGACTGCACTTTGTTTTACTTTTGATGATAAGGATTGAGCCCAGGACCACGTGTAGGATGGACAAACATAATAGCACCAGACTTCATCCCACGCCCCCTTTACTTCTAATGTCATCTTAATGTTCAAGACCCTTGGGGTTTATGATGAGGCCCTTGGAGCCTCTGAACCCAATATCCTCACTTTAAAATTTTAAGTGTGTGCATACATGTGTATTATGAGTACATGCATGCAGATGCCCATGGGAGCCAGAAGAAGACATTAGACCCCTTGGAGCTTTGGTGGTTGTGAGATACCCAACATGGGTGCTGAGAACTAAATTCTGCTGCTCTGCAAGAGCAGCAAGTGCTCTCAACCACCCAGTCACCTATCCTGCTCCCCAGGGTCCCCATTCAGTGATGTCTGCTGCTATTTTCCACTCAACTCTAAAGAACAGCCGTGGACACAGGTACCATAGCTTTGAAGACTCAGCTCCTTACCATCTGCAGAGCAGACCTCCTATCCCGGCATATCTTGATGTTATTTCAATCACTTGCTATCCATGACAGAATTATGTTTATGGATGGCAGTCCCCATTCTCTGAGCCCGTGTGAACAGGACAGGCTAACATCCTCGCTATACACACCTGTTGCATTCCTTTTCCTCACAAGTCAAACCCAGTCTTGTCCAGCACATTCCTTTCCCTCTTGGTTGGAAATTTCACTGCCATTTTCCCCACTCCCAAATCTCCTCTCTCTGTTTCTCTGTTTGTCTGTCCATTTCTTTGTCTCTGTTTCTCTGTGAAGCGGAAAACCCATAACATGTCATGAAGGTCCTCCCAAGGAAGTCTGGCTTGTAGTCACTGTTTGCAGCTTGTGGCCTCTGGCCCATGTGACTATCTGAAGGCCAAGTTATATTCCTTAAATTCTATGCCTGGCAAAGCATTTGGCTGTGCCTCAGTTGGCTTATAAATGCACACCATACAATAGTGGCTGCAAACAGGCATGAATTAAAAATTCCCTGGTCAAATTGGCTCACGCTACTTACAGACACATACTTACAGACACATTACAGATGGACACACAGTAACTGTCCCTTGGCCTTTCTTGTCTGTAAAACATGGGTGTCACTATCCTCTTCGTGGACACTTTGGAGGATAATAGAAATAAAGATTTTAGAAACTAGACAGTAATTTCTCAATAAACAGCAGGGCATTTTCCCCCTGTTTAGGAGCCTTACAAAACGTTTTAGATGATCAGATTTCAGTACTCTCTTCTGACCCAGTAGTATCTCAGCCAGCCTTCTTCTGTTGTTGTGACAGAATAACCTAGAAAACCAGCTTCAAGATAGATCTGGATTGGAGGGATTGCTCACTGGGTGAGAAGACTCGTGCAAGCATGAGGATCTGAGTTCAGATCCCCAGAATCCACATAAAGACCAGACGTAGTCATGTAACCCCAGTGCTGGGAGGGGCGTGTGGAGACAGGAGGACCACGGGCTTGCCTGCAAGCTGTCAGCCCGGCTTGAAGCTCAGTGAGAGACCTTGTCTTCAGGAACAAAGTGGAGCATGATTGGACACTCAATGTCTGGCCACTGAGGGTGGGAAAGAGAGAGTCAGTCCCGAATCATTTCCCAATTGGCCACTAACTTGTGAATCTGTCATGTGGTCCATGCATAGATGAGCTCATAGCCTTTGTGATCCAGTCACTTCCCAGAGACCCCACTTGGAACATCACTGTGCTGGAGTCCTAGACTTCACTACATGAGCATTTTGGGTAATGGATGCAAGCAGTAGCCTTCCATCACTGCCTACCTGTGAGCATTTTTTGTAGGCTCTACCCGGGGTGGCGACTTCCAGTTGTGCAGCATCTCAGAAATCAGTTTCTTCTTCCATAAATCGAAGTGTGAGATCACATGCCAGCCTAAGGAAAGTCATTTTACTTGGTGAATACAGATCTTAACGCATAGTGTTATGAAATGCTTCAGTGAACGTTGAAATTAAGGGATGTGATGTGCTCAGTACTTTGTGGAACATTGTAAACAAGCTCAGCAAGGCCAGGGGTCATCATGTAGCCTTCTTCCTTCTCTTCCTCCCCTTCTTCACTTTATGGGCCAACTGATTGCATGCTGCAATGATAATAGATACTGGTTAACTAATGGACTGGATTAGAAAGAAAAAAAGGAGACTATGTTCAAAGACAACGTTTTACCAGAAGTTACATCTGCTCGTTTCCCCTAAAAACAATATATTTAACTTAAAAATTTTGTATATGACAGTTGTGTGTATGTACTATATGTTTGAGTGCTTGTGTGCGTGTGTGTGTGTGTGTGTGTGTGTGAGAGAGAGAGAGAGAGAGAGAGAGAGAGAGAGAGAGAGAGAGAGAGAGAGAGAGAGAGACTGTATGCATGGGCACCTGCATGTAGAGTCCTGAAGAAGATGTTGGGTATCTTCCTCTATGGCTCTCTGCCTTGTTCCCCTGAGACAAGGTCTCTCACTGAACCCGAAGCTTGTCACTTTAGCTGAGCTGGCTGGTCAGTGAGCTCCAGGGATCCACTTGCGTTGCCCCCTCCCCCATGCTTGGATTTTACATGGCTGCTGGAGATTCGAACTCAGGTCCTCAGGCTTGCACAGTAAACACTGTTACCCACTGAGCCATCTCTCCAGCCCTCAAATCCATTTCTTGATGGTTGACTCCTACAGTTTTGCAGGTATTTATTGATATCTAAATATATTAAAAATTTGCCTCACAGGGCTGTCTGAGGGATGTGCGATTTTTGACCCACCTTCTTTGTGCTGGAAATGAATTGATGCAATTTAAATACTTTGTCTAAAAGTTATTTGGCCTGGAAAATACCAATCTAATTCCCCCACAAGTAAGAAAATTATAAGGAGAGAGATCTAATCAGTGAGCAGAATATAGCCTTAGAAAATGTGCATCAGCATACCTTAACGAAAGAAGAATAAATCTTGAAACTTTAATATCCCCCTTTCTTGGACCTAAATAGGCCCCCTTGGAAAACTATTTTATTGTTTCTCATTAAATTAGAATTGTGCTGAGGTGCCACTATCTACCGTTTTCTATTATTATTAATGTAAAAAAAAAACCGTTGTATATTCAGCACTTCCCTGGTTAAAGCCAACAGAGAAGAGCTTCCCCACTTCTGCGCTTAACTCTGGCTCATTTTTAAACAAAGTTCCCCCTTTTTTTGTTTACATCTGCATTTAAAGGCAGCAATTCTTTCTAGTGACAATTAAGGAAATGTAATGTATGGGTGTAGTACCCGCTCTGTTAAATTACCAGCTCGTGTCGAAGAAGCCAGGGAAGAGTTACGGCGGGAAGAAGAGCCTCATTAACCTTGGGAGGATGTGGTCATCTCTGGGAAACAGGATTTGGAAGCATCGTTTTTCAAAACTCGAGTAGCTTGGTAGTGCATTAGAGAGGAGACACCCAAGGGCTTCCTCGCCCCAGGTGAGCTGGGTGGCCCAGGGAGGCCTGGAGGTGACGACGGCCCTTCAGCTGTTGACAAGGCCTTGGCTGTTCCTGCAGCACAGTGGTTTGTCCCCTTCATGTTGTCCAGTAAAAGATGCTGAGTGACAGCAGGGGTGGCACACCAGTGGCCCAGAGGCACAGCTGCCCCAAGATGTGTGATGGAAGGTGTGGGTACCATGTTCCCGATGACAACGGTTGCTGGGGTGTGGGTCATCTCTGTCTGGTTCCCACGGGCAGTGTGACTTTTCCTGGAGAGACATGAGCAACAATCTACTCATTCTAGACAGGGTACCAACAACACACCAAAGCAATGACTCCGCTCATGTCTGGCTTCGTGAGCCAGTGAGTTTACTGGGGTTACCGGTGTGAGCATGGGTGAAGGTCACTTACAGGAACATGGAGGATGCAAAGACAGATGTGCCCAAGAGGCCCCAGCATGGGTGATGACTCATGAAGGCTACCTCTCTAGGGCCCTTGGCCCAAGTTACAGGCAGGTCTACACAGAGTCCCCTCTCCCCGTGATTATTCTCTGTTTATACAGCCTTAGGGGAAGGGCTTGTAAATCTCCTGTTTCTGAGTTTTCTGATCTCATGAGACTCCCTCCTCCCTCCCAGAGGGAGAATTTCAGTTCTGAGGAAATAGTTTTGCATCTCCATTCACACTCTCTGAGACCCCTTGGTCCTTTGGAGAAAGCCTTCAATTTCTGCATGCAAAGCTCCAATGGGTCACAAATATGGGCTGTGGCCTGGATGGGTCTTGTACATTCATGTGCTAAACTCCTCAAAGTATTAAGAGATGGGGTCTCTGAGAGGTGATCAAGCCACATGAGCAAAGTGCTCATAGGAAGACGAGGGCCCTTTAAAAAGGGCTCAAGGGAGTGGCTTGGCTTCTTGCATCCTTTCCACTGCACTGGATACAGAGTCCGTGTTTTAAGGGGAAAGCCGTGTTCAAGACACCATCTCCAAAGCAGGCCTGAGGCACTCCAGAGAGCATGCTGTCACCTGTCACTGCAGCCTCTGGAATGGAATTTCTGCTCTTAAAAATTAGCCAGTCACAAGTACTATGATACAGCAAACAGGAATGGACTAAGACACCACGTTAGGACATAGCTTCCAAGTTAGCAAAGCAAAGAACATGGGGAGACTCTTGTGTACACATAATAATTGTCAAAGTCTTCAAAAGCCTGTGACAGTGATGAGCGAGCTCCTACACTGTCTACCTGCCTGACTCATCTCATCTCATCTACTGCGTTCACATAGTGTTAGCCATGTGGGTCCCCTTGCCCTGACATTCATAAACTACCTTGCCACCTCTGTGGTTTTGGTTCAAAGCCTATCCTGGCAGTGTGGCTTTTCCTGGCTACCCATTTAGAACATTTAGGACTTCACTCCATGCCAACACTCACCTCACTCCAAGATATTTGATCAATTATTCATTCCTGTCTGTTTCCTCTAAGCTGGACTGGGAACTTTGTGAGGGTAGCAGCTTTATCCCCCCCACCTGTCTTTTTAACTCCCATAGAGTGTGAGTATGTCACAAATGTGAGGAACGGTCATAGCATGGGCTCACTGTGTGCTAGCAGAGGCTCAGGAGGCTGGGGGCTGCGAGTGGCTTGCTTAGAGGCTGGAGTGTAGACCCTGAAGGCAGAGAGATGAGGTTGGAGTGTAGATATCCCAAAGGTGCAATAATGGCACTTACAACCTGGGAGTAAGCACCAGCTGTCTAACTGGATTCAAGACCTTCTCAATAGGAGGGGATTCATTCCCAGTACTAGAAACCCAGCCCTGCCTGTGGCTGGTGAGGTTACGGATCTACTATTGTCACCCCCAAACCATCATGATTTCTAACTGATTCTAAACGTTCATCCTTTCACCCACAGGTAAGTTTAGCTCTCAACTCTCAACAAAGAAGCTTCCGTTTGCAGCAGATGGTGAGCATTTCAGAAAGTCACAATTGGTCAGTATGTAGAGAGCAAGTGAAATGCGGTTCCCCGTCCACAGCTGATAGATACATCTACAACACACCGTCTACACCGAAGACTCAGGAAACATTGAGAAAGAGGGAAAGGAGAGTGTAAGAGCCAGAGGACCAGGATTTCTTCCATGAGATAGTGTCTTCCATATATGCCAGTAAAGCTGCATCCGGGAAATCTCAACAGTATGGTTGCCTAGACAAGACCTGCAAAGTGGCAATACCACTTGACATGCCCACATGGGTGGGGAAATCTCATAAGACCCCACCCCTAGATGAAGAGCTGCAAGGAATCACTGGCTGCAGAGAGAGGGAGAACCAGTCTTTTCTAGGGATGAGCTCTGGAGAGGTTATCCAATCCCAAGAGGTCAACTTTAAACACACGTGTGTACGAGCACCATTAAATGGACTCAGCAGGTTGTGTTTATGCATTGTGCGTGCATATATTTGTAACAATTATAATTAAAGAATAAGAGGCCAAGAATCTGGGGGGAGCAGGCATGGGCATGGCAAGAGTTGGAGAGAGGAGGGGGAGGAATACAAATGATATAAATACAATTTTCATATATGAAATTCTCCAAATATAAATAAATTATAAAAAAGGAATGTTAAAATTGACTTAATTTTTTAAGAAAAATGTGAACTATGATAGTCTAGCTTTTCTCAATTATTTTGTGCTATAACCCTGTTCAAATAAAACAATATAAATACATAGTATATGCAACAATATACAAACTTTTGTATTTTCCTTTAAAATCTTTAAATTATTTTTAAGATAGCTTACAAAGTATTGGGTTTCATTATGTCATTTTGATACATATCCGTCATTTTATCTTTGTCTTTTTAAACTACGCTCCCCACCACATCATCTACGTTTGGTTGCATCAAGTGTCAGCATTAGTTTTAATACCTACTCAATGCATGGAGACCAAAGCCACTTCCCCTGGCCATGCCTTGGAGATTTCCTGGTTGTCCTTGGGGGTTGCTGGTGGAGCTGCGCTCCCACACTGAGCTCAGTGGTGCAGGCTCCTCTAGTTTGAGGAGTCAGGTAGACTCTGTGCTGAGACCCCAGGAGGAGTGAGCCATCAAGATTGTCCTCCTGCGAGCACTATGCATTACACTTCATTTAATACATACCGCATGTAAATAAGTTTCAGAGGCATAAAAGCTTCAAAACTAAACGAAAAGGAAAATTTAATAACCAGCAGATTTTCAGATTGTGCACTAAATAATCTGCTTTTCATTCGAAGAAAGGGGAGGAGAAAGGCTGAGTTTATAGACATACACAACAAATTAAAATCTAGTATCTTGGGGGTGTAAATCACCTTCCATGAGCCAAACAATGTGGCTCTCATCAGCTCTCCCCCAGCCAGCCATCTTGCCTGGGGGTTTGAACATAATTCAGCAATGGCAAAGGCAGGTAGATACCCTGACAAAGGGCTAAAAACAACACATGCCACGGCACACACCTTCTGCCTACTGCGGTGTGTGTATTACAGTATGCCTGCAAAATGTGTTCACCGTGATCCTGCCATGGCTTAGGGGCTGAGGAAGAGAAGCATGGTGGTGCATGCTTGGGATCCCAGATACTCAGGTGGCTGAGGCAGGAGGATCGTAAGTTCAAGTCCAGCCTGGGTTACAGAGTAAGTTTGAGGCTAGCCTGGGCAACTTAGTGAGGCCCTGCCTCAGAACAAAGAGTAAAGAGAAGAGTTGGGATGAAGCTTAGGGACAGTGTTTGCTTAGCTAGCATGGAGTTCAAAAAAGAAAAAAAATTAAGGTAAAATAAGACAGTAATCAAACTGTGGTGACCCTTTTGGAGCACAGAGATCAGAGATTGGGGTGATTTTGACAGCACAGGGACCCATGGCAGCATCTGGAGAGACTTCCGGTCATCACAGCTGAGGAGGTGCTCCTGGTGGGAAGTGACGACAGATGATGGTAAATATCAGGTAGTATGCAGGGAAGGCATATAACAAAGAGTTTCCCAGCCCCCAAATGTTCACAAGGATGGGGAGTCATGCATTTGGGGTTCAACTCTAATTTTGGATAGGTACGACATCATTCTAGCTAGCTTCTCTGTTGCTGTCATAAATGCCACGACCAAAAGCAACTTGAGGAGGAAAGGGTTAATTTCAGTTTGCAGTTCTACATCACAGACCATCGTCAAAGGAAGTCAGTGCAGGAACCTGGAGGCAGGAACTGAAGCAAAGGCCATGGAGGATGCTGCTTACTGGCTTACCCCTAGGTTCATGTTTTTCTCCCTTCTTCCCTTCCTCCCTCCTTTCTTCCCTTCCTCCCTCCCTTCTTCCCTTCCTCCCTCCCTCCCTCCCTCCCTCCCTCCTTCCCTCCCTTTATTTTTTAAAAATACCTTACTTATACAGCCCAACCTACGTGCCTAGGGATGGTACCACCCACAGTGGGCTGGGCAATCAAGATGTCCCATAGACATGCCCACAGGCCAGTCTGATAAAGACATTTCCTCAGTCAAGATTCCTTCTTCCCAGGTGTGTCAAGTTGAAAGCCAAGTTCAGCCACCACACCCTTCTCCTCTAAGCTGTGTTTGGTCAGGTCATTTCATCACTGAAAGGAAGTGAGGTGTCCTTTCCAGAGATGGTGCAGTTGATATGAATATCCCATTGTCTTTTCATTTCTTGCATTTGATGAGGAGTCAAGGAGCTGACACAATTGATTTCGAGTTGGTACCAGGCAAAAAAAAGGACACATGAGTCAGAAAGACATCCCATGTCAGACAGTGACTGAAGGGTCCACTCTCCTCAAATGGGCAAGACATCCTATCCAGCCTGGGAAATGGCCACAGAAGAGAGATAAGCACAAACCACAGAGCCTGTTTGTCCCTGGAAGTGTCTCCTCTGTTGGTTTGAGGCAGAAGGAGAGGGAGGGATGGAGGGTTTTCATGGCCTCCGTCTATGCCATAGCCGGCTTGCGGTTAGATGGAAGACTTCAGACTCCGGAGCTGTCAATCCATCACTTTTTAATGGCATCAGATTTGCTTTTAAAAATTCATGTTGTGGGCTTTGAGGAAATAATTGTAGCTCCAGAAGTTTGTTAAAGGTTGCATTGATAGATTCTTTTTAATGGACAGCCTGATGCTTGGGTGTTTTATCTTTTGTGATGGCACATTTTGAGGAAGGAAGAATGCAAGCCAGAGGTTTGCTGTTTACTTTTTAAACTACTTTTAAAAACAAAACTTCACTCACTGGCCACTGCCGCTGTTCAAGTGTTTCTTTTTTGGAAGGGAGAATTTTGTCTTTCTTATGCTTGACTGAAAAATGCGTTAAATGATGTTTTAAATCAGCAGTTCCTCAAATTGAAGAACAATGAATGTTAGAGTATATCATGGATTATTATACATGCAATTTGTGTGAAAGTTTGAAGGAGTCAGTGCAGCGGCATCAGAGTGCTGTCCAGAGCCATCACACGGGGCTGATGGCTGCAATGAACACTGTTGGTGCTCAGAACTTCTGTTAGCTAATTACAGTCAACATAAAAGAACAGCGCATAGCTGCCCAATGGAGTGGACTACCAATGCAATCACCATCACTGCACAAGACGGACACTTAACACAAAACTGCTAACATGGCAATTCGAACAAAAACTCTTGTGTTTTTGAGAGTAAAGTCCTAAGTTTTAGTGTTTTGATGTTTTCTGGACTGTTCTCTGAGAATGTGAGTGACAGTGTGGACTGTGCAGACACTCAAGGGTTGTTCAGTGGTTAGATGCCCAGGATCCAAGCCAGGCACACTCAGCAGCCTCCACCCACAACTGCGCCAGGAAGTCTGTTTTTTTGGACTTCTGCACAAAGTTTTGTTTGAGGACAGGAGTTGATGGCTGGAAAGAGGAAACTCAGAGTCACTGTTAAACATTCTCTAGGACAGTGGTTCGTAACCTTCCTAATGCTGCGACTCTTTAGTACAGTTCCTCATGTTGTGGTGACCCTCAACCATAAAATTATTTTGTTGCTACTTCATAATGGTAATTCTGCTACTGTTATGAATTTCAATGTAAATGTCTGATATGCAGGATAGCTGATATGTTACTCCTGTAAAAGGGTTGTTTGATCCCAACGGGTTGTGACTCAAAGGACGAGAACCACTGCTCTAGGGGAAAAGGTTTAAAAGACTTTTATTTATTATTATTGTCATTTTATGTGTGTGCAGGTACATGTCACAACACCTGTGTGGAGGTCAGAGGACAGCTCTGTGAAGTCGATTCTCTCCTCCTGCATCCCTTGGGCTCTGAGGATTGACCTCAAGTCCCCTGATTTGGGTGACAAGAACCTTTATCCACTGATCAAAATTGCCCACCCTAAGATATATATTTTATTATATGTATTATATAATAATTTATAACTTTTATTGTATATAATATATATTGAATATTGTTAAGATAATTGTATCAGGCTTTTTCTTTTGGGGACCAACCAGCTCTCAAATCACGACACAGGGACTTACTAGTTTTGAATGCTGAGCCTAGCTTAGGCACGTTTCTGGTTAGTTCTTTTAACTTAAATTAACCTGTTTCTCTTTATCTACCTTTTGGCTTGGGACTTTTTGTCTTTTCTTACTTTCTTGCTGCTGTCTTTACACCTGGCTAGCTAATGTCTGCCTGGCTTCTTGCCCTGGGTGTGTCCCTCCTTCTCTCCTCCTTCTCTCTTTCTTTCTAAGCCTAGATTTCTCCTACTTATTCTCTCTGTCTGCTAGCTCCGCCTATCCTTTCTCTGCCTAGCTATTGGCCATTCATCTCTTTATTAAACCAATTAGATGCCTTAGGCAGGCAAGGTGAAACAGATGCAATATGTCTTTACATAATTAAACACATCCTTACATCATTAAACAAACGCAGCAAAAACAAAAGTCACACACCTTTACATGTTTAAACAAATGTAACATATCTTTGTCCAGTTAAAATAATATTCTACTACAGATAATGCAAGAGATTTACAATCAAGAGAAAAAATGAAATATTATACTCACCTAGAAAAAAGGTAAAAATCAGAATGTGTTATAACTACTCATGTCTGATAGTCCATGAAGCCTACCTGTCCTCCCTCCTTCCCTCCCTTGCTCCTCCTTCCTTCCTTCCCTCCCTCTTTCCTTCTTTCCTCCCTCCCTCCCTCCCTCCCTCCCTCCCTCCCTCCCTGTCTTTTCTGACACATATTTATCACAAACAAGACTGTAGTTGGTTTCATTTTTCTCTTTGCTCTTTGGGGGCCCATCACCCAGTTTCAAAATAATCACACAGAAACTTATTCTTTCTTATAAATGCCCAACGTTAGCTTGGCTTGTTTCTAGCCAGCTTTTCTTAAATTATCCCGTCTATCTTTTGCCTCTGGGCTTTTATCTTTCTCTATTCTATATACTTTTCTTTACTTCTTACTCTGTGGCTTGCTATATAGATGGGTGGCTGGTGTCCTCTCTCTTTCTCAATCTTCTCTTTTTCTCCTTCTATTTATTCTCTCTGCCTGCCAGCCCAACCTATCCCTCTTCTGCCAAGCTATTGGTCATTCAGCTTTTTATTAGACCAATCAGGTGTTTTAGACAGACACAGTAACACAGCTTCACAGAGTTAAAAAAATGCAATATAAAAGAATGCAGCACATCCTTTGCATCATTAAAACAAATGTTCCACAGCATAAACAAATGTAACACATCTTCAACTAATATTTTACAACATAAGACCACTTCTTTCTTTTATTTTTTTGGGGGGAGCTATTTTTTTTATTCCTGGAAAGTCCTGTATATAAATTCTTCTCCTCTCAGTGCTGGGACCCCACCTGGTTTGGGCTTGTACAAACTTTGTGCATGCTGCCACAGCTTCTCTGAGTTCATATGTCCCTCAGCCCTGACGTGGCTAGAAGGCCTCTTTCCCTTGGTGTCTTCCATCCTTTCTAGCTCTTACAATCTTTCTGCCCTTTCTTCCACAAAGTTCTCTGAACACTGAAGGGAGGGGTTTGACAGAGACATCCCATTTAAAATGGAGTGTTCCAAGGTCTCTCACTCTCTGCACCTTGTCCAGCTGTGGATCTATGTATTTGTTTCCATCTACTGCAAGAGGAAGCTTCTCTGATGGTGATTGAGCAAGACACTGATCTGTGAGTATAGTAGAATATCATTAGGAGTCATTATATTGCTACCTTTTTTTTTTTTTTTAAAGCAGAGCAATAGTATTTGGTTTTTCCCTAGACTCGTGCCCTGTCTAGTCCCAGTTTTTTGGCTACCTGAACAGTGTTAGGTAAGGGTTCCATCTCATGGAGTGGGCCTTAAATTCAATCAGGTAGTGATTGGTTACTCCCACAAGATTTGTGCCACTAATGCACAAGTGTATCATGCAGGCAGGTCGCCACTGTAGATTGAAGGGTTTATAGCTGGTTGATATTTATCTTTTCCCTCTGGTAGCAGCAGAGTGGCTTTCAGTACCATGAACACTATTCAGTACGGGTGAAGGCTCTGTGTAGGCACCAGCTCTAACGGTTCATTTCCATGAGACGTGTAGGCATTGTTTTCAGCAATAGAGCCTTACCATTATTAAACAAGACCATTTCAGACACTGTAAATGCCATAGTGAGACAGAACTGTCTGATAGTCATGGCTCCAGCAGAAGAGGCGAGAACTATTGTGGAAAATGAATATTTTCAACGAGAAAGTCATGTAGGCACCAGCCATGTCCAAAGCTGTCATTCTGCTGCCCATTCCAAGGCATAATGTCAGGAGGCAAAGAGTCTTTTATCTGGTTAGCGACATTACCTATGGCTGCATTTTCTGAAAAGACAGACAAGTGTCAGTGGTCACCACCCTGTAGTGTGAGAACCATTTCTGACAGAGCGAACAAAGCCACTACATTTCAGGGAGGGGATTCTTTCCTTCATGTTGGGGTGGGCATGTATAGACAACCTGTCCTGTACTTAGTAACAAGATGACTAACCCACTGTCATAGATTGAGCTCAGGAAAATGAATGTGATTTGTTGTGCATCTTTTCAACAATTCACCCAAAAATCTGAAACACAAGGAGGAACCATCCCATCCAGATGGGGGAAACAGAGTCACTCAGAGAGAACAGCACTTCAAAGGTACAGCCAGAAAAAGCTGCTATGAAGAGCACTGAATAAGACCTGAACATGCCATATCTGTGGGGTCTCAGGACATAGGCCTCATTGTCCTGCCTACATTTCTACTCTTCATCAACGTCCTGGGCTATCCAGTTTTAGAGCTGGATATGCTTAAAGTGGACCACATGAATGTTTTTGTATACTTACTTTGATATACATATACATTCTTTTTTTTAATTTTCATTTTTTTATTTTATAATTTAATTTTACATATCAGCCACGGATTCCCTCGTTCTCCCCCTGCCATTCTGACAGACGTAAGGTGGTATCTCAGAGTTGTTTTGATTTGCATTTCCCTGATGATTAGGGATGTTGAGCAATTCCTTAAATGTCTTTCAGCCATTTGAGTTTCCTCTGTTGAGACTTCTCTGTTTAGTTCTATCGCCCATTTCTTAATTGGACTGTTGGGCATTTTGATGTCTAATTTCTTGAGTTCTTTATATATTCTGGATATCAGTCCTCTGTCAGATGTGGGGTTGGTGAAGACCTTTTCCCATTCTTTGGGCTGTCGCTTTGCCTTGTTGACCGCATCCTTTGCTCTACAAAAGCTTCTCAGTTTCAAGAGGTCCCATTGATTGATTGTTTCTCTCAGTGTCTGTGATACTGGTGTTATATTTAGGAAGTGATCTCCTATGCCTATGCATTCAAGACTACTTCCTACTTTCTCTTCTATCAGGTTCAGAGTAGCTGGATTTATGTTGAGGTCTTTGATCCACTTGGACTTGAGTTTTGTGCACGGTGACAGATACGGATCTATTTGCAGCCTTCTGCACGTTGATATCCAGTTATGCCAGCACCATTTGTTGAAGATGCTTTCTTTTACATATACATTCTTGAGGGATGGCAACAGTCAAACAAATTGACCCCCCGCCATCCCATAAGCTTCTTCTCCATTTTCTTGCTGGTAATGCACGGTCTTTGTAAATTGCCAGCATACGGTATAGTTGACCATGCTACACAATAGCTGCAGCTTTGAACAGGTGTGTATCATCACCATATACAATAACTGACTTCTTTTTAAGTGAAAAGGCAGCCTTCAGATTGAAAGTATTCTGAAGAATCTATCCAATTAGGAATCAACGTCTAAAACATGTAAGGAAGTCACACAACTCAGCAGTGACGACAATAACAAAAAGCACAGCACAACTGGCAAAATGTGTAAGGACTGAAGCAGCCATTTCCACAAGAAGACAGAAATGGTCTGCAGGTAGAAAGAGGTGTTCAGGGCAAGTCACCACCATGTATATGCAAATAAAAACCACAATGGTGAGAAAGTGGTATGGTGTAGATATTCTGAAGCTTCCCAAGGAATCAAGAAATGGGATTCTGCATGGTGCTGCATAACTAATCCTAGTGCTTGGGAGGTGGAGGCAGGAAGATCAGGAGTTCAATGTCAGCTTCAGCTATAAAGTGAGTTTGAGACCAGCCTGGGCCACATGAGACCTCATCTCAATAAATCCAATCAAACCAAAATAAACCAAATCAAATCAAACCAAACCACCAAGGTGGCTATGTTCTCATTTGGTAGTGTAATGATACTAGTGTTCTGAATCCTACACAGAGTAATTCTGTTTTGTAACAAGCTGCCACTTCTACATTCTAGACTATAGAGTAAGATGTGGTGATATATTGTGTACACTAATAAACTTGCCTTAGGATCAGAGGACAGAGCCAGCTCCTAGATTAGACACAGAGTTCAGGCAGTGGTGGCACACACCTTTAATCTCAGCACTTGAGATCTCACGCCTTTGCTTGGGAAGCACACACGCCTTTAATCCCAGGAGTAATATGGCAGGGCAGACAGAGAAAGGTATATAAGGTGTGAGGAAATAGGAACTCACTTTCTTGAGACTGAGGATTTCGTAGAGGTAAGAACTTGTGGCTGGCTTGTTCTGCTTCTCTATTCTTTCAGCTTTCACCCCAATATCTGGCTCTAGGTTTTTTTTATTAATAAGACTGTTTAGCAATTCATGTTACAGTAAGACAAGCCATTCTTTCTAGGGACGGACTGTGTTTGCTGAGACCATGAGAATCTCTAACAAGGGTGAAGATCCAGTACACATAGACATACAAATTTCCTAGACTCTGCTTTTGTCTGGGCCTGTGCTAAGTGCAGTCACCTCTGCTGCTGGGACACTGGGCGACGACCCAAACTCACATTCAAATCAATTCTTCTGTAGCCATGCACTGCATAAAGTACCTTGGTAAGTTGGAGGATGCAGCTGGACATTCTGGAAAATGCAGTTGTCCACTGGCACCCACACCTTTTCAGCTTTCCCCTAACACAACCAACTCATTTTACTCACCAAGAGGACTTTGGAAAGCCATTCTTTGGGGTGTTAATGTGGCCCTAGGTTGGGGGTCACTTGTTAATTTTACACCTTCCCCCCAAAGTTACAAAACAGGGAGATTGTTTAGTGGAATATTCCCCACACTGAAGGTAGCTATACTCACTTCTTCATGCCTTGATCTGAGCATGTAAAGATGAGATCAGCAGAGACCAGAGTACAGCCAGGCTCTCAGCCAGCTCCTCTGTGCACAGGCTCCGTGAGTAAGTGACATTGTATGATTCTTATCTCCTTCAACCTTAACCTCCTTCAAGGACAGAGCACAGGCCTTGTCCATCCTTACATTTTCTTAATGTGAATTTTCCTGTTCCCCTGACATTGCTCTCCTCCGTCCCTCCCTCCCTCCCTCCGTCCCTCCCTTTCTCCCTTCTTCCTTCCTCTCTCCCTTCTTTCCTCTCTCTATCCCTCCCTCTCTTCCTATCTTTTTTTCTCTTCTTTAATTTTTTAAAAAATTTATTCTTCTCTCATATATCACACCCCGACTTCAGTTTCCCTTCTCTCCTCCCCTCCCAGTGCCCCCTTCCACTCTTCCTGTTTCACTTTAGAAAAGGACAGGCCTCCCAGGGCCTGTCAACCAAACATGGCAATAAGACTAGGTACTTCTCCTCATATTAAGGCTGAGTGAGGTGACCCAATAGGAGGAAAAGGGTCCCAAGAGCAGGTAAAAGAGTCAGAAACAACCCATGGTCCCACTGTTAGGGTCCCATAAGAAGACCAAGTTACACAACCATAACATATATGCAGAGGGCCTAGGTCAGACCCTTGTAGGCTCTCTGATTGTTCAGTCTCTGTGAGCCCCTATGAGCCCTAGTTAGTTGATTTTGTGGGTTTTCTTGTGGTGTCCTTGATCCACCCCTGGCTCCTACAATCCTTCCTCTCCATCTTCTGCAGGATTCTCTGAGCTCTGCCTAATGTTTGGTTGTAGGTCTCTGCATCTGTTTTCATCAGCTGCTTGATGAAGCCTCTCTGAAGAGGATTATGCTAGGCTCCTGTCTATGAGTATAGCAGAATATCATTAAGAATCATTTCACTGGCTTTTTTTTTTTCTGGTTGTGTTTGGTTCATCCTAGGTCTCTGGGCTCAAGTTTGGGGAATGCATGAATCTCCCTGGGAAGGGGAAATAGAATAGATATCATAGGTGGACTGGGGGCAGGTGGGGACGGGAATAAGAGGGATCAGGTGGGGGAGAGATGGAGGGAGAGAGTACTTGGAAAGACAACTGGAATTGGGGGTGCATTTTGGGGACAAGCAATGAAAACTCCCAGGAATCTATGAAGGTGACCTAAGTCTCCTAATAATGGGGAGATACGGAGCCTCTAGTTTTACCTAGCTCCCAGGGAAAGTTCTGTTCTGCTGTAGAATGAAGAAAAGTCGGTGGGGACAGGAGACTGGAAGGTGATGAAGATGGTTCTGGCAGAAGCTGAGAAGGTTGATTCTAGTCAGTTCCACTTTCTGCAGTGCAGAGATTCTGAAGGCCTCTCCAGGAGGCTGGCTTCATCCATGAAAATCTCTGCGAAAGGCACGGAGAACCGCACTCAGTCATATCTCCCGAAAATACCACTCTTCCCGTTATCCTTCATCGCTGTGTTTGTTTTGTTTTGAAATAATAGGTGATACTAAAAGTTTATTTCTTTCAACTAATAATATGTTTATAGTAATGTCTTTTTTCTTACTTTTTAAAACTTATTTTGAAAAAAAACACAGATAGTGAAATCTTATAATAAAATATACATAAAGGAATTCTTCAAGTGTCCATGCTAAATGTATTTGCAACACAGACAAAATCCCAGTGTGGAGTTATTGACAATTGATAGCTCCTGGGAGAGGGAGACTCAGTTTTCTTTAATTGCAGCCTGTGGTGGGTTGACCATGCTCCAGGGAAGGCCATATATCCTGGAATATATGGGCAGCACAAAATGAACTTGATGGATTAAAAAGACCAAAAAAAAAAAAAAAAAAAAAAAAAGAACACAAAGTTGGGTGTGTAGGAATGGGTGAGTCACTATTCCCATTTTAGTTTGGCCAATTCTTCCCTTATACAGACTCCAGTCTATGGTTTGCTAATGGAAAACTAATGAAAATTAGGACTTGAGTCCCATTCTCTCCTTTTAAAAATACTATTTCTTTTAATTGTTGGGATTACAATATAATTAACATTATTTCCCCTTTCCCATTTCTCCCATATACCTTTCCTTGCTATCTTTCGAATTCATAGCCTCTTTCTTCATTAATTGCTGTTATAATTGCTGATTTATATTAGCTATGTCATATATATACATATATATATACATACATACATACATATATATATTCTTAGTTAGGATTTCTATTGCTGTGAAGAGACACCATGACTATAGCAACTGTTATAAAGAAAAACATTTAATTGGGGCTGGCTTACAGTTTCAGAGATTTAGTCCATTATCGTCACAGTGAGAAGCATGGCAGCGTGCAGGTAGACTTGCTGCTGGAGAAGGAGCTGAGAGTTCTATATCTTGATTCACAGGCAGCAGAAGGAGACTGTGTTCTACACTGGGCATAGCTTGAGCATATAAGACCTCAAAGCCCACACCCACAGTGACACACTTCCTCCAACAAGGCCATACTTTCTAATAGTGCTATTCCCTATGGGCCAAGCATTTGAACATATGAGTCTATGGGGACCATATCTATTGAAACTATAATACACACACACACACACACACACACACACACACACACACACACACACACGGTGTGTTTACGTATATGTATGTGTAATGTTATCTCTCTCTCTCTCTCTCATCTATCTATCATTGATCTACCTATCTAACATCTACCTATCTATGTCTATATGTACATCTGTATCTATATTCTTAAACACACAAGTACAACCTGCTCAGTCTGTATAATGTTACTCATATGTATATTTTCAGGGCCGACCATTTGGTGTTGGATAACCAATGATGTGTTTGTTCCTGGGGAAGACTGTTGCTCCCACTCTCGTTCCTTAGTTGCCTGTATTTCTTTGTGTAGGGTTGAGAACTCCTGGGCTTTCCTCCACCCACGTTAGTGTGTCTGTTGTACTTACACTCACAGATAAGTGTAGTCCCCACCCCTCACCAAGAGACTTCTCTCTGCAACAGACAGAGACCATTACAGAAAACTATGACTAATCAAGATGCAGAGGTGTGGAGCCCATTCTCAACTGATACATCTACAATACCACCCCACACTCAGGGCTTTGGGATCATTGTGGAAGAGAGGCTGAAAGATCGTAAGAGTCAGAGGACCAGGAGTGTGCTGTGAGAGTGTGTCTTCCAGGAATGTCAGAAGCTACATCCACAAAATCTCCCCAACATGATGCCTAGTCATGAGCAGAACAAGGAAGCTTTGTTCTTATGTGGACTGGAGAGCACCTAGGAACCACCCATTTATTTGTTGAAATAATCATATCTTTATCCATATGATAAAATGTTGACTATTTTAGGTCTCATGCTCATATCTATAGAATATGTAAAAAGTAGCTTCTTCAGATATTACATTTTAAATGAGCTCATACTTAGTTGAGCTTGCTGCCAGAGAACTTTCATAATGCTGCAAAACAGAACACACACAGTGTCACGTATACAACTACACAGAGTGCACAGCAGTGCACTTTACAAAAAGGCAACACAGAAGGAAATGGAGTTGGGTAAGATATCAGCTTTGCCACTAGACTTCTTGTCTGTTCATTTGCTTGGTTTGGGGACAAGGTCTTACTATGTATCCCAGGCTGGTCTTGAACCCAAGACCCTTCAGCTTCAAAGAGCTAAGATTACAGGCATCTACCACCTACTCGGCTAGACTGCCATTTTCATTTCTTGTTCTTCTCTTCTGTTAATTCACGTGGTGGAATTTGTACATGATGCAGCTGTCTAGCTGTCTACCTCGTGGAGCTATTGTGAGAAACAGTGGAATTGTGTATGACTGGGAAACCTACACAAATGGCAGAAGGCATGGAGGTTTGAATGAGGATGACCCCTCTGGGTTCATCTATTTGAATATTTGGTCCCCAGTTGGTGGAACTGTTGGGGGAAGGATCAGGAGGTGTGATCTTGTTGGAGGAGCCATGTCACTGGGAGCCATCCTTGAGGTTCCAAAAAACTCTGGCTATTCCCCAAGTGCTCTGACTGCCTCCTGCTAGTGGGTCAAGATGTGAGCCCCCAGCTGATCCTACTGCCATGTTTTTGCTCAACCATCACGGCCTCTAACCCTTTGAAACAGTAAGCCCCAAATAAACACTTCTGTAAGTTGTCTTGGTTGAGCCCCTAACCCTTTGAAATAGTAAGCCCCAAATAAACACTTCTGTAAGTTGTCTTGGTTGAGGTGTCTCATCAAAATGGTAACTAAGGAAGAGATGATGGGGAGGCTACAGAAGACATATCCCAGTGATTGATGTGGGAAAATGTAATGAAGGTGGGAGAGAGAAGGAGATGACAAAGTTTGTGTGCGCTTTCTTCCCTATTTATTATTGTCAAATTCTCTGTTAAAAACAGGAAGAAAATCTGAGTCAAAAGACAGTATCAATACAATGAATCAAGACAAGAAAAATAAGATATCAAACAGACCAGCATGCCTCCAAACAGAAGCCTGAAATCCTGTTGCTAACTTTATTCTCCCCAAGAACCCGGCAAACCACATGCACTAACCCCTGAACCTCCGGGGTGTGAGGGACTGAGCCTGAGGCACACACAGTGACACACTCTTGTCTCTTCTGATGAGCAGGGACACCTGGAGCAGCAAATATTATTTTGTAGTTCTAAGACATTCACCTAGACATTCCTTCCGTAACTGACTCTTTAAATCTTTAACATGTTATAAAAAGAGCACAGAGTGGGCTGGCCGTGAGGAGGAGACACTCAGACCAAGGAATTCTAGGCCTTTCCTTTCTCAGAACATAGATTGCATGGTTCATTGTTGGGGGCAAAGCTCCACATGATCTCAGCACACGAGAAGATGCACATCAGTTAAAAAAAGTGAATGAAATAGCGCACACAGCCAATACCCGTTTACATAGAACATCTGGTTCTAGAGATTGTGAGACATGTACCAAGTGTGGATAAAAGTGTAATGACAGCCCCCATTACCTCACCCTGTGTCAATCATCTGAGACATTTTGCCACTTTTTTAGCCTATGGGTACCATTGGTCCACACAGGCCACAGTGAGGGCAAATCGCTCATCTTTTATTTCCTCTTTGCCTCACTCCCCTTATTATTTTCTTCCTGGTAATTTTTAAAAGAAACACCTAGACATCTTATACATTTTAAAATATTTTTTTATCACATTTATTTGGTTAAGTGTATGTGTGCATACATTTAGGTCATGATGTATATGTAGAGGGATGCCAGAGGACCATTTGTGGGGGTCAGCTCTCCTGCTGTGTGGAATTGGGGGGTCAGACACAGGTTGTCAGGCTTGGTGGCAAGCACCTGTACCCACCAAACCATCTAATGAGCCCTAGTATATTTTTACTATAAATTATCCCATACAATTTCTATAGAGTAGGCTTAAGAAAGTAAACAAAAGTTAAGACTGCTTTTTTACTATCACAAACAAAGAGGCAGATGCCACTTTAAAGCTGCAGATCGTTTAAAAATAACAGAGGGTACTTGCCTAAGATGTACATTCTGCAAGACACACTTGTTGCCTCAAGATGTTATGCTGGCGCTGGTCACCAGGCCATTGCAGAAATGAGTGAGGTCACCAACACGGAGCTGCTTAGCCCACCACAGTGCACAGTTCCACGACAGACAGCTGGCTTTGCTTCAGACTCTGAAGGGCTGGCTCTGGCTGATTCTTCATTATAGTTTTACCTTTTCCCTTCCATTTTTGTCTGGATGCCAGACACACAGTAATTAAAGAGAAATTTGGCATCACTGAGCACTTCTGTACCTATGTGAGGGACAGGAGTCCCAGAAGATTTCACTGGGTGTGATCTTGTTTAATGAATCGGGTATTATTGTCAGGGTTTAACAGTGAGGAAGCCAAGCCCGTGAAACGGTGACTACTGATGCCATTGCAAGTGGGTACAGTGTCAGGATCCGACTCCACTGCCCTTGATCTGTACTTGAGTGACTTAGGGTGGATCATCACTTTCCTCTTTGGGCAAGGGTGCTGACTAAGCTCTTTTTAGTCCACACCAAGCTGCTCCACCTACGTTTGCTCATGTGACCCTTTTTGCAGGGTGACAATATAACTCACTCCAGCCATCCACGTTCGTAACTGCAAGTCATCTTCTAGGACCCAGCTTGGCTGCTGTCATTTCCCAAGAGAGATCTTCTCTGAGCTCCCAGCTACGGGCAGGTCACCCTGTTGAGGGGCCTCCCTGCCTCACCTGCGTTTGCTCTACCAAGCTCCCTTGAGTCTCACAACTGAAAGCAGCATGGAGCAAATGCCAGGAGAGCAGAAACCAAACTTCCTCTCATCCAGTCCCTCGGTCAACCACCCCTGGCCCCTGGGTGCTCAGCAGACATCTGAGGGTGAAAGGAGTTGTTGAAGACAAGAACAGCCCCTTCTGAGTGTCCCATCTGCATTGTGACAGTTTGTGGTTGCCTTGGGAGTAGAGCTGGACCAGCCAACCTCATCACAGGAAGCCAGACAGAAATTCTAGTGCAGTGGCTATATACGGAGGAATGTGCCTCCTAGACACAGATCTCTGCCCGGAGCCCAAGTCCATCTTCCTCCCGAGTCCATCTTCCTCCGAGTCCATCTTCCTGTACAGACACTGAGAAGCGGCAGAGGGGAGGGAACTTCTCACACTCCTGTTGGAGAAGGGATGGGTTCAGTCTTACTTTTTTGGGAACATGAGAAGCACAGGTGTGTGTGTGTGTGCATGCTTGCGTGGGTGGGTAGGGGGTGGCGAAGGTCACCTCCTTGTTCTCTATATATGTGACAAGACGATGGAACAGTAATAGGAAAGAAGGGGAAGAGGTGTCGCAAAAAGACACGTCTTCGGAGGCCACATGGGCACCATAGAAGTGTGAAGGGGACAATAGTGTGAGTGAGAGGTGAGGGCTTTAGCGCTCTGTCAGATCTATATTCAGCTCAAAGATATTAAAACAGTGTTGAAAAGAAAGCCACCTGGTAGACAAGACTCGGGCAAACCCAAGGATGGCCATGGACTTCTGCACCCCTCAGGAGATGGGGAAGCAAGGACAGGGGAGATGGCAATGTGCTGTGAATCCTGAGCAGCTGGGGAGTCATGGCAGATCCCTGGCAGCCTTTTCACTTCCTAAAGTCTTAAGTTCACAGAGAGAGCCCTCGAGGCCTCAGACAAGGATGTGCAGGGTCCCATCGTACCATGGTAGTAACTGCTTCATAGAGTTTTCTTTCTCTTGGTCCACAATGAGAGGCTGGCCTTGCCCAGGTGAGAGAGCAGCTTCTCTCTGTTATCATGGCCTCCGACACTGTTTCAAGACTGAAGGGGCCGAGTTTTGGTTTAGTGAATTCTAAGCAGGTCGTTGGAGTCTTCCTGAGGGTCCTGGGAGCATTTATTCATGGGTTTTATTCTTTCTTGTATTAATTTCTGATTTGGCTTCCAGGGTATTACAGGCCATCTGTCTCTATTATTTTTAATTAAGGTCTTTGCCATGGCTCATCTTCAGAGCCTGGGCAGGTGATGTCACAGTGCCCGAGGTCTGCATTCAGGTCCTAGGTTAATGTCACCCCACAAAGTGCACAAAAGTCATTTATTGGGCTAGACCTCCATTTTACGTTTAATTATCTTAAACGTTGCGAGCTCAGCTGTTCATGTGGCCATGGTCTGTTGGATAGTGAGAATGCTGATGGAGTTTCCTTTAAATTCTGCCGGTGTGTGTGTGTGTGTGTGTGTGTGTGTGTGTGTGTGTGTGTGTGTGTGTGTGAAAGGTCCGAGACCACCAAAACCAAAGGGCCTTGCAGCAGGTCCGAGATCCCAGAACTGGATAATATGACCAGCAGCCCAGCACTTGCTTTTTAAAATGCATCCAGAGGCAGAGAACTAATTGAACCAACTTCCTAGAAGGTGGATCTTTAATGGGTATGAAAACAAGCCTAAAGTGTGTTGGTGTGGTTGGGGAAGGTAGAAATAAATTCCGAAGCCTATTCCATCCTGAAGTGGATAAATATGGCTTCCTGTAGTCAAGTCTGGGCTGGAACACACCATTTTGTGTTCTTTAAATATCTGTTCCCCACGATACTTTAAAGCTGCAGGAAGGATGAGGTCTTCTACCAAGAAGGGAGGAAGTGGGGGTGCAGGAGGCTTGGGGACCCCACACGGTTGTTCTCATGATACCAGACACCCTGCTGCTCACAGCAGCCCACAGAGCTGCAGCCACCAACTCCCTGGTATTTGTCACTGTCATTTGGCCAGTGCTTTGCATTGTTCAGGAAATCGTATGTGTAAAGCAGAACTGCTCGCATCCCGCTTCGACAAGGGAGCTGAGTGGTGAGGGGGCTCTACACTGAACCAGGGGCTTGTGTGTCCTATGATGGGCCCCAGCAAGAGTCATAAATAATTGTGACAAGTTCTTTTTTCTCCCTCATCCCATGTGACAGTCCTTGACTCTGCCCCCTGTCTTTTTCCCCTCTGCCTCATAGACTAGACCTGCCAGGCTGTGGGATGATAGATGTTACTGGGCAGCGAATGACAGCTGGATTGGGTTTTCAGTTCGTGCTTTAGAGGGAATCAGATATGCTGTATAAAGCAATAAAAAAGCACCCTCATAAGGCGGATTAAAAATAGCCAGCGCAGCGTTAACCCACTTTGTTGTTTATCAAAAGTTAAATCTCACACGGTAAGTCCGAGTGATGTGCTAATTTCTCAGACCCTTGTCAGCTCGACGCTCATGACAGTCACTAAAAAAGGAAAGGAAAACGGAAAGAGAGGAGAAATGAAAACAATCTATCTGTTCCCTATTTTAATAAGTTTTGTTTGTCTAATGAGCACAAACACTTTCCTCTCTGAATGGTGTCTAAGAAGAGAGATGAACTCTGAGCACCCGAGATCTTGCTATTTTTTTCCTTTCTTAATCTTGAAGTTTAAATATAAGTGGGGAATTTTCTTTTTACATTTCTTTCCTTCCTTCCCTCTCTCCCTCCCTCTCTCCCTCCCTCCCTCCCTCCCTTCTCTCTCTCTCTCTCTCTCTCTCTCTCTCTCT
>CABHPR010119789.1:0-15086 GCA_902168415.1 Peromyscus melanophrys
GTGTGTGTGTGTGTGTGTGTGTGTGTGTGTGTGTGTGTGTGTGTGCATGTGTGCATGCATGCAGCTAAAGAGAGAAAGAACAGAGGGTGACATAGCACAGAATTTCATTTCTGGAGTGTGGAGTGCTTTGGGAAGGCAGCAGTGATGACTATTCTTGGTTGTTAACTTGACTGCATCTGGAATTACCCGAAACCCAGACATGGAGAGGCACACCTGCAGGGGATTTTTGCTTAATTTGAAGAAGGAAGATCTACTTCGAAACCAGGTCTTTGAGGTGGGAAAACTCACCTGTAATCTGGGCCATGTCTTCTGTTGGAAGCCTATACATTCTGTAGTATACAAGGACATGGAAGAAGGAACATTGCACTTTACATGCTCTTCTTGTCACCACAGCAAACCCATTCCTTCACTCGCATTGCAGCTGACTCCTTGGAATTCTGGCATATACAGAAGACCAGCTGAGACATCTAGTCCTGTGGACTGAACAACTATTGGTTTCTTGTACCATCCATTCATAGACAGTCATTGTTGGACTATATAGTCTACAGCCTGTAAGCCATTCTAATAAACGCTTTATCAATATATATACTTTCTGTTATTCTAAAGAACCCTGACTAATATAGTAGCCTAGGGGATCCTGATTCAATCAGAGGCAGAGACAGAGGTCAAAGTCTGTCCTGGCAGGGGAGCATTTCCTGTGAGGTACCAGGGGACATCAGACACCCACAGTCTACTTCACTGGGGAGCCCTCTTCCAATTTATTTAGTGTTGCTGGTTTGTGTAGTGGAGCAGCATTGAGCCACAGTAAGCAGTCTTCAAGAAGATAGATATATTTCCCCCAAAAGAGCATAGCTAGAAGTTGTAGACTAGTGTTCCAGAGGAGCTTAGGCAAACAAACCAAGTAATGGTGAATGTGGTGTGCATTGGGGCCACCAATAAAGCTCTTTGGCCAAAATTGTCCTATAATGGTATCTACAGTCCTTTTATGGGACAGTCTCTTTGAGCAGGGCCTAGCCAAATTTGGAAGGAAATTGAGACTATGTGTGTGAATATGTGTGTGCACCCTGAGCAGAAGCGACTATGATTATGCAGGAGTGTGTGTGTGTGTGTGTGTGTGTGTGTGTGTGTGTGTGTGTTTCCATAGATTTGCAAACAAATGTCAAAGGATGATATCAGGTGTTTCCCTTAATTGTCTCCACCTGCTTACCTCAAGCCAGGCATGCCATTTTGGCTAGGCTCACTGTGCAGCCAGCTCTTTGGATGCACCTGTCTCTCTCTCCAATATGTGTATTATGTTCATGTTCAGCCATGCCTGACTTTCTACATGGGTGCTGGGGAATCAAACTCAGATCCTCAAACTTACAGAACAAGTTTTCTTGACTACTGAGCCAGCCTTCAAGATCTCGTATTATTGTTAGTTTCTTTCCCAGAACAAGAGCAACAAAGAAGGATGAGCACAGGGCAGCAGAAAGATCTGAGTTGTGAAGTGCTTCCATTGCAAGCACAAGAACCTCATTCTGTGCCCCAACACCATCATAAAAATCAAAGAGAATAATATAAAGAATCAATGAAACAAAGAGTTGCTTCTTAGAGAAAGTCAACAAGACAGATAAACCCTTATGCAAACTATAAAAGGCAGAGAGAAACTATCCAAATGATCAAAATCAGAAACTAAGAGAGAGACATAATAACAGACTCTGAGGAAATCTAGAGAATCATTAGGCTATATTTCAAAAACCTGTACTCCACAAAATGGGAAATCCTAAAAGAAACTGACAAATTTGTTGATAGATTCCACTCACCAAGGTTAGATAAACATCAGATAAACAATTTAAACAGACCTATAACCACTAAGGAAGTAGAAGCAGTCATTAAAAACTCCCCATCAAAAAGGAGCCCAGGGTGAAAGAGTTTTAATGCAGAATTATACCAGACTTTCAAAGAAGAGCTAATTCTAATACTCCTCAAATGATTGCACAAAGCATAAACAGAAGGAACACTGCCAAATTCTTCCTGATACACAAACCACACAAAGACTCAACAAAGAAAGAAATTACATACCAATTGCTCTCATGAACATTGATGCAAGAATACTCAATAAAATACTAGCACATCAAATCTAAGAATAAATCAAAAAGATCATCCACCATAATCAAGTAGGCTTCATCCCAGAGATGCGGGGATGGTTTAACATATGAAAATCTGTCAATGTAATCTACCATATAAACAAACTTAAAGAAAAAAAAACCAACATGATCATCTCATTAAATGCTGAAAAATCTTTTGAATGAAATCCAACACCTATTCATGATAAAAAGTCTTGAAGAGGACAAAGAAGCCAAAAGTGTACAATGGAAAAGAAAAAGCATCTTCAACAAATGGTGCTGGCATAACTGGATGTCAACATGTAGAAGATTGCAAATACATCCATATCTGTCACCATGCACAAAACTCAAGTTCAAGTGGATCAAAAACCTCAACATAAATCCAGTTACTCTGAACTTGATAGAAGAGAAAGTAGGAAGTAGTCTTGAGCGCATTGGCACCAGAGATCACTTCCTAAATATAACACCAGTAGCACAGACACTGAGAGCAACAATTAATAAATGGGACCTCTTGAAACTCAGAAGCTTTTGTAGGGCAAAGGACACAGTCAATAAGACAAAACGACAGCCTACAGAATGGGAAAAGATCTCACTGACCCCACATCTGACAGAGGGCTGATATCCAGAACATATAAAGAACTCAAGAAACTAGACATCAAAATACCTAACAGTCCAATTAAAAAATGGGCTACAGAGCTAAGCAGAGAATTCTCAACAGAAGAATCTCAAATGGCTGAAAGATGCTAAAGGAATTGTTCAACATCCTTAGTCATCAGGGAAACGCAAATCAAAATGACTCTGAGATACCATCTTACACCTGTCAGAATGGCTAAGATCAAAAACACTGAAGACAGCTTATGTTGGAGAGGATGTAGAGCAAGGGGAACACTCCTCCTCTGTTGGTGGGAATGCAAACTTGTACAGCCACTTTGGAAATCAGTATGGTGGTTTCTCAGAAAATTGGGAATCAATCTTCCTCAAGACCCAGCTATACCACTCTTGGGCATATACCCAAAGAATGCTCAATCATACCACAAAGACACATGCTCAACTATGTTCATGGCAGCATTATTTGTAATGGCCAGAACCTGGAAACAACCTAGATGCTCCTCAACTGAAGAATAGATAAAGAAAATGTGGTACATATACACAATGGAGTACTACTCAGCAGAGAAAAACAATGACATCATGCGGTTTGCAGGCAAATGGATGGAACTAGAAAATATCATCCTCAGTGAGGTAAACCCAAACTCAGAAGGACAAACATGGTATGTACTCACTTATAAGTAGATACTAAATATAAAGCAAAGGATAACCAGACTGCAACTTACAGCTCCAGGGAGGCTAGCTAGTAAGGAGGACCCTAGGAAGGATGCATGGATTGCCCAGCAATGGAGAAATGGATGAGATCTACATGAGCAAACTGGGGGTGAAGGGGGTAATGGAGGACAAGGGATGGGGGATGAGAGCTTAGGGGAGTGGGAGGTTCTAGCTGGAATGGGAACAGAGTGGGAGAGCAAGGAAAGAGATACCATGATAAATGAAGACACCATGGTAATAGGGAGAAGCAGAGTGCTAGGGAGGTTCCCAGGAATCCATAAGGATGACTCCAGCATAGACTACTGGCAATAGTCGAGAGGGTGCTTGAGATGACCTACTCTGGTGATCAGATGGCTGAATACCCTAACTGTCATCATAGAACCCTCATCCAGTGACTGATGGAAGCAGATGCAGAGCTCCATCACCGGGTCCCAGGTGGAGCTCCAGGAGTCCAATCAATGAGAGAGAGGAGGAATTCTATAAGCAAGGGACATCGAGACCATGACTGGAAAAAGTACAGAGACAACTAGCCAAACTAGTGGAAATTCATGAACTGTGGACCAATAGCTGAGGAGTCCCCATGGTATTGGACTAGGCCCTCTGGATAAGCGAGACAGTTGTTTAGCTTGAACTGTATAGGGGGGCCCCAGGCAGTGGGATCGGGACCTGTCTCTAATGCATGAGCTGGCTTTTTGGAACCTAGTGCCTATGGTGAGACACTTTGTGCAGGCTTGGTGCAGGAAGGGGGGTTTGGATCTGCCTCAACTGAATGTACCAGGCTCTGCTGACTCCCCATGGGAGACCTTGCCTTGGAAGAGATGGGAATGGGGGGTGGGTTGGGGTGGAAGGCTGGGGGGCAGGAGGAGGGAGGACAGGGGAATCTGTGGTTGGTGTGTAAAATGAATAGAAAAATCTCTTAATAAAAAATTTATTTAAAAAAGTCTTGAAGGAATCAGGGAAACAAAGGACATCCCTAAACATAATTAAAAGCAATGTATCACAAGTCTGTTGCCAACACCAAATAAAACAGATAGAAACACAAAGCAATTCCACTAAAATCAGGAACAAGACAAGGTTATCCAATTTTCCATATCCAATATAGTACTTGAAGCTCTAGCTAGAGCAATGAGACAACTGAAGGAGATCAAGGCGATACAAATCTGAAAGGAAGAAGCTAAAGTTTGCTATTTGCAGATGATATGAGGTTATACATAAGCAACTCAAAAATTCTACTAGGGAACTCCTACACCTGATAAACACCTTTAGTGAAGTAACTGGATACAAGATTAACAACAAAAAAAAAAACCTCAGAAGCCATCTTACATACAAATGATAAATTGGCTGAGAATGAAATCAGGGAACCACCACCCTTCATGATATTGTCAAATTATATAAAATGTCTTGGTGTAACACTAACAAAGCAAGTGAAAGACCTGTACAACAAGAAATTTAAGTCTTTGAGGAAAGAAATTAGAGAAGATATTAGAAGATGGAAAGATCTCCCATGGTCATGGATTGGTAGAATTGACATAGTAAAAATGGCGATCTTACCAAAATCAATCTACAGATTCAATGCAATCCCCATTAGAAGCCCAACAAATTTCTTTCCAGACCTTGAAAGGACAATAGTCAACTTCATATGGAAAAATGAAAAACCCAGGATAGCTAAAAAAAAAAAAAAAAAAAAAACTTGTACAATAAAAAAACTTCCAGAGGTATCACCAACCCTGATTTCAAGCTCTACGAGAGACCTATAGTAAAAACCACATGGAATTGGCATAAAAACAGACAACTGGACCAATGGAATCAAATCGAACAGAACCAGATGTAAATCCACACACCCATGGTTACCTGATTTTCAACAAAGAAGCAAAAGTTATACAATGGAAAAAAGAAAGCATCTTCAACAAATGATGTTGGTATAACTGGATGTCAGATGTCAGCATGTAGAAGAATATGAATAGATGCATATCTATCATCTTGCACAAAATTCAAGTCCAATTGGATAAAAGATCTCAACATAAAACCAGATACACTGAACCTTATAGAAGAGAAAGTCGGAAATAGACTTGAATGCATTGGCACAGGACACAACTTCCTAAAAAGTATATAAATAGTGCAGACACTAAGATCAACAATTAATAAATGGGACCTCATGAACCTGAAAGTTTCTATAAGGCAAAGGACACTGTCAATAGGACAAAATGGCAGCCTATAGAATGGGAAATGAACTTGACCAATCCCATGTCTGACAGAGAGCCTATTTCCCAAATACATAAAGAACTCAAGAAACTAGACATAAACAATTAAAAAAAGGCGGGGGGGACACATCTAAACAGAGACTTCCCAACAGAGAAATCTCAAATGGTTAAGAAACCCTTTCAGAAATGTTCAACATCCTTAGCCATCAGGAAAATGCAAATCAAAACAATTCTGAGATTCCATCTTACACCTATCAGAATGGCTAAGATCAAAAACACAAGTGACAGCTCAGGCTGGAGAAGATGTGGAGCAAGGGAAATAAACACTTCTCCATTGCTGATGGGAGTGTAAACTTATACAACCACTCTGGAACTCAATATGGCAGGTTCTCAGAAAACTGGGAATCAATCTACCATAAGGCCCAGCTTTACCATTCTTGGGCATATACCCAAAGGACACTCCACCATACCACAAGGACATTTACTCAACTATATTCATAACATTTTTATTTGTAATAACCAGAACCTGGAAACAACCTAGATGTCCCTCAACCAAAAACCAGATAAAGAAACTATGATACATTTACACAATGGAGTGTTATTCAGCTATTAAAAACAGTGACATCAGGAAAGTTTCAGGCAAATGGATAGAACTAGAAAAAAAATCATCCCAAGTGAGGTAGCTGAGACCCAGAAAGACAAGCATGTTATGTATTCATTCATAAGTGGATATTAGCTTCAAAATAAAGTATAACCATGCTACAATCCACATATCCAGGGAAACTAGGTTTCAAGAATGGTTTAGGGAGAGGGGATGTGCTCGGATCTCCCTGGAAAAGAGAAATAGAAGAAATTTCTTGAGTACACTTAGGACAGGTCATGATGTGAACATGAGGGATCAGGTTGCCAGTCAGGGTGAGACATAGGGAGAGAATATTGAAAGAGACTACTGGAAAATGGTGAGGGGGGCATTTCAGGGTCAAGTAAAAACCTGGTGCAAGAGAATCTCCCAGGAATCTACAATAATACCTCAGCTAAGACTTCTAGCAACAGTGGATGTGTTGCCTGAATTGACCACCTCCTGTGACCAGGAAGACTTCAAGTGGAGGGAGTGGGACACCAATCCAGCCACATAACCTTCCACCTAGAGTCTGTCCTGCCTATAGGATGTGCTAGGGTATGGATGGCCTACAGATTGAGGGAGTGGCTAACCAAAGACTTACTGGCCTAGCCTAAAACCCATGCAAAGAGAGTAAGCCCACCCCTAACACCGCCTGGAGCACCAGGACACACAGGCTGGTTGACCCAGAGACCTAGGATAGAACCAAACATGACTGAAGGAAAAATGTCAATGTGATGATGTCTAACAATATTCTGCTATACTCATAGATTGGTTCCTAAATCAACTGTCATCAGAGAGGCTTCATCCAGCAATTGGTAGAAACAGATACAGACCCACAGTCAAATATTTCATGGATCTCAGGAAATCCTGCAGAAGAGGGGAAGAAAGGATTGTGTGGTGGACCAGCTTCCACTTTTATGACCCAGGGTACTCTTGAGTAGGGAGAAGTGAGAAATATTAGCTAGAAAGAGATACTTAGATGATGAGAGGAAAGACAGAATCACAGGATCACTTTGGGAGGGCCTGGGTCTGAACCCACCAGCCATGAACTGTATTCCAAAGGGCTTTTTATGACCATACCAAGGGGAGAATCAAAAGACCTCCCCCTTGATATATACAGCAAAGTGTAGACTCTTCAAACACCTGGTACTCAGGCCCATGGTCCAATCATCCTATTTATGCAGACCTGCTGGAAAAAGCCCCTAGGAAACCCAAATGGGCTCCAACAGGTCCCCTCTCTTTAATATTTAAAATAAAAAAACTCCTCATTAAGAGTTCACAGCAAATTCCATAGCTGCCACACTTCCCAGTGAAGGATTAGAAGATGATATAGATGGAATTCCTTCTTTGGAATTGGTCTAAGATGACTACAGCAGTCTTAGCTGCATCAAGCCCTTTTTAAATAAAAAAAAACTCTTGATGCAGTCACATCAAACAAATCAATAAACTCTTGATGCAACTGCATCAAACTTAAAGACTCTCTTAGCTTCATCATTAACACTAATAGGTTAACATAATTCTGACATAAACAGTGTGATATACAATTACAATTCTCTCAAACTTATATCCAAAAGCAAACTCTTAATAGAACCATTTTCACTTAATAAACTTTAACAAAAATCCAAAAGCAACTTCTTAATAAAATTCTTTACACTCTAAAGCAATCTCTTAATATAACCATTTTCATTTTTTACTAACACAACATAGGATAAACTTCTGATGCATCCGCATCAAACTTAAATATTCCCTTAATTTCACCAAAACATGGTATACCAATATCAATAGGTTAACATAATAGCCCTATCATAAATATTGCCATACACAATTACACTCCCTACAAACCTTCATTCAAAAGCAGTTTCTTAATAGAACTATGTAAACGTAACATTAATCCACTCAAGTAACAAGAAAATACTTTTAAATTAAATAGACTGAGGAATATTAAGTACCCCTTTACTTTATAATTTTTTAAACTAAATCTTGAACCTAGTTAGAAAAAACTCAGACTTCTCCATTTAGGATAACATAATAACTAACATAAATATTAGTATACACAATTATAATTCCTACAAACCTACATTCAAAAGCAATATTCTCGCTATAACTATTAACACTTTAAAAACTTTAGCAAAACATCTAAAAGCAATTTCTTAATAAAACTCTTTACACTTTAAAGTAATCTCTTATTATAACCATTTGCATTTCTTACTAACAAAACATAACATAATCCACTCAAATAACAAGAAATAATTTTTAAATTAAATAGACTAAGAAATATTAACTCTCGCATTTCTTTATAATTTTTTAAACTAAACCTTGAGCCTAGTTAGAAAAAAATCCCAAACTTCTCTATTTAAACAGTTCCATTTGTAACACAAAACCAGTTCCATTTTTATATAAACATTTCCATAAAACAGTTCTATTTTTTAACACAAATCAATTCATGAATCACCACAGTTAATAAAGCATATATGCATATACAAAACTGCATCTTGACCTGAGGTAGAAAAAGTAAATTTCTCCATTTAAACAGTTCCATTTTTAACACAAACAATTCCATACAACAGTTCCTAAGTGATCACTGTTGATAAAGTCTATATGCATAAGGAAATTAAAAATTGTCCCATTGCAATGAAATCACTCCTGTCAAATTCATTTCTTAAGTCCCAAAATTCAAATAATAAATTCTGGTACCAGCCTTCCAAATATGGAGAAACCCATAACCAAAACCTTTTTGTAGTTTCATCTCATTTTTTTTAAGTTCAAAAAGTTCAAGAAAAGAATAAATCCTGGTACTAGACTTATATTTCCAAATATGAAGAAATGTTTCTCACAACCAAAAACTTTTTGCAATTAACAATTTTAGTTCAAACAAGCATCTCTGCAACTTTCATTCTCACAGACAGATGTACTTTCAATTACAATCAGCATTTTATGGCAGTTTCTCCCTTAGAGCAAAAGCTATTATCTCCACAAGAGTTGGTTGATGCAAAGCCTCTCAAAAGAGACTTTCTTTTAACCAGCAAACAGAAACTGCAACCTTGCTGCTGGGAGCTCAGGCTGCATCTCAGCAGTTCCAGTCTGGCTGTTCAGCCTGAAACACAATTCTCACCTCCACAGCTCATTGGGCTCCAGCTCTCCAGCTGCATGCTCTGCTCTTGGCCTCTCTCATGGCACCTCTGCTGAGCCACCTGCTGGCTCTATGCCTTTCCCATGGCATCTTGGGCTCTCGCTGCCAGGGACTGCAGCCCAAGAGACAGGTCTGTGCCAGCAGCTAGGGTCTGAAGTCTTTGCTGCCTGCTATCTCTGGCTGGCTGACTTGCATTCTCCTACCATGGCTCTTTCTTGGCAGAAAGCACACAGAACCTTGCTGCTAGTGCTGGCTCTGCTTTTGCTGGCTCTTGGCATCTCCACTGCACTCCTCACTGCAGCTTCCTTTTGACAGAAAGCTTGCAGGCCCTTGGGCATCTGCAGCTTGAGAAGCCATGACACCCCATGGGTCTCAGCTGCCCAACACTTGGCTGCTGCCACAGTCTTGTGGTGGCTCTGGAGTCCGTTGTTCTTAGCAGCTTCTGGATCTTCCAAAACTGCTCAGACTGCCAGCTTGCAGTCTGCTAGGGACACTACCTTCGGCATCCCAGGTTGGGAAAACCTACTCTACTACTTTTTTGTTAAATCTTCACCATATAATCCCTCTATTAAACCTTCACTATATCCCTATACCTAAAGCTTATTCTACCTTAATATCTCAAACTAAACTTATGACTTACTTTACTAGAAAGAGAGAGAAACATCAACAGAGAAACATATAGACAAACATTTGCTACAGCACTTAGGCAACCTTTTAGCCCCTTTAACTTCCCAGAATAGAATAGAATACCCCCACATACACAACATAATTGGGCATGCCCTAACTTCCTGCAGGGTCCTCTACCCTACCAAATCCCTGCAGTCCCTATTCAGGCAACATCTGTGGCAGACCAGCCACCAGTTTAATGAACCAGGGTACTCTTGAGTAAGGAGAAGTGAGAAATATTAGGCATAAAGAGATACCTAAATGATGAGAGGAAAGACAGGAACAAGGATAGCCTCAGGAGGGCCTGGGTCCTTATACACCAGTCCAGAACTTTATTCCAAAAGGCTTTTTATGACAACAACAAGAGGAGAAGCAAAGACCTCCCCGTTGCTAGATACAAACAATTGTAGACTCTTCCAAACACCTAGTACTCAGGCCTGTGGTTCAATCAACCTCTTTATGCAGACCAGCTGGATAAAGCCATTAGGAAATCTCAATGGGCTCCAATAGGATTGTAGGAGCCAGAGGGGTCAAGGACACCACAAGAAAACTCACAGAATCAACTTACCTGGGCTAATTGGGGCTCACAGAGACTGAACTGACATCCAGGGAGCCTGCCTGGGACTGACCTAGGCCCTCTGCATATATGTTACGGTTGTGTAGCTTGGTCCTCTAATGGGACTCCTCACAGTGGTAACGGGCTGTCTCCAACTCATCTACTGGGTTTTGGGACCCTGCTCCTCATACTGGGTCACCTTGCCTAGCCTTCAAATATGGGCAAGTGCTTAGTCTTACTGCAACTTGATATGCCATGTTTTGTTGATATTCATAGGAGACCTCCCCTTTCCTGAACAAAAAATGAAAAGAAATGGATTATGGAAAGGGGTTTAGGGAAAGGGACTGGGAAGAGAGGAGGGAGGAGAAAGTATGGATAGGATGTTAAATTAAATAATTATTTATTTTTTAAAAAGAAAGAAAAAGCCGGGTGTTGGTGGCGCACGCCTTTAATCCCAGCACTCGGGAGGCAGAGGCAGGCGGATCTCTGTGAGTTCGAGGCCAGCCTGGGCTACCAAGTGAGCTCCAGGAAAGGCGCAAAGCTACACAGAGAAACCCTGTCTCGAAAAACCAAAAATAAAAAATAAAAAAGAAAGAAAGAAAAAAAGTGGAAGCTTTCTGAGGAACAACACCTGAGGGTTCTCAAGCCTGTACATAAACAAAAATATTTGCATGCACACTCATGAATAGGCATGCACACATACACAAACATGTAAAGAATGATCCTTGGTGTCATTTAAACTGACATATAACAGTGTACAGATAGGTCTAGGATCTCCACAAACATCACTTCCTGAATCCTTACCACAGTCCTCAGAGCTCAATGCCGCATCATCACACCCATATAAAATGTAGATAGAGATGTACAAAGGATAACAAGCCTTTTCTACAAACACATGGCTACTAAGGAACAAAACTAGATTTAGTACCAGAGTCCAAATCTAATCAGTAACTACTGTATGGACAGTTATATATTTCTGGGTATGGAATGGAATGGACAACTATGTACTAGTGTTTTTGAGAAGTTAGTTCCAGTACCCTTTTATTTTTAATAAATTACATTTGGGGCTAATGAGATAGTTCAGGGATAAAGGTGCTTTCCACCTGCCACCAAGCCTACAGAACTTCCATCCCCAGGACCCACATTTGGAAGAAGAAAAATGTCTTCCCCAAACTTCCATCTAAAAACCACAGCTCTAAATGAATGCTGTGTAACATACACATGTGTGTGCAAAAAAAATGTAATGCAATTTTAAAAAGAAATTGTATTTGACATTTTTGAATGTTTCTATGGAAAAGTTGAAGGGAAGTGGCCCTTTCCTTCAATGCTATCAAATCAGGGAATTGGGGACTGATAGAGTGACATAGTGGCAAAAAGAGAGAGAAAGGAGAGTGGGGATGGAGAGAATTTGGTTGTGATTAGATGTGACTATTAACATCAGTCTTCTCTGAAGAGAGCATAGCATGAGTCATAAGATCTCCCTTCTCAAACCTCAACAGTTTTCCCTTTTCAAATGAATGGCCCCTGTAATTACCATAGCCCAGGGACAGTTATAGGACAGGCCCTCTCCAATCTGCTCCCAGAGACTCCACAAGTGGAGTCAGTCCTCAGCTGTTCTGGACCATTCTGGATAGGCAGAGGGCAAGAGCAGGGCGCATGGTAGACTCTGTTCTTAGAACATCTACTATAGGATGCAAATCAAAGCTGAAACATTTTGTCTAGTCTGCCCTTAGGGGATTACATTACTCTATAATTGTAAAGAGAAAAAAAAAGCAACCTCAAGCTGTCCCCATTTTCATATGTCATGTGGTGCCATGAACAGGAGAGATGCCCCCTCACCCATCAAAACCTGAAGCAGATGGGAGAGCTGGCCCTGAGGTCATAAGAACAGGAGAGCTGGCCCTGCACCTCATCTGCTGCAGCACTCTGGAGAGTGGCCCCTACACCTCACCTGGACAACACAGTAGAGCTGACCCTGAAGGTATAGGTGTGGGAGATAAGACCCTGAGGACAGGAAAGCAGGAGAACTGGCCCTGCTCCTTGCTCATCACTGGAAGGGGTGAACTTGCCAGGACAAAGCAGGTGAGCTCGCCCTGGTGGTGAGGACAAGGGAGAGGTGGCAGGATGACAAACCCTCCAACTGCCCAGGCCCAGAACCAGGGTTAGGTGTTAGCCCACCTCAACATCTACCCCATCTAGGATCTGTCATAACACAGTAAAGGACCAGTCCTTCAGACTCAAAGCTGCAGGATTACAACACAAGGCAACAGCAGGATAACCAAGAGGAGTTCCTGTGAGGGCCAGCATCCATAGTATAGCAGATACCAGAGGCCTGAAACCAAACCAATGACTCTCTATAATGAACACTTGCAGGTAAAGATACGTGGATAAAAAGGTTTGTTCCATGACTCACTGTGTCACATGTAGCTTCCATGATGAGACTGATTTTTCCTTCTCTTTTTTTAAATTTGTTTTTTCTCTTAAATTTTATGTTATTTTATTTGTTTAAATCTGGCTTTGTCTTGAAATGTCTTGTTCACTCCGTCTATGATGATTGAAAGTTTTGCTGGGTATATTAGTCTAGGCTGGCATCCATGATCTCTTAGTGTCTGCATTACATCTGTCCATGCTCTTCTGGCTTTCAAAGTCTCCATTGAGAAATCGGGTGTTATTCTGATGGGTTTGCCTTTATAGGTCACTTGGCCTTTTTCCTTTGCTGCTCTTAATATTCTTTCTTTATTCTGTATGTTTAGTTGTTTAATTATTATGTGGCGAGGGGACTTTTTTTGGGGGTCTATTCTGTTTGGTGTTCTATAAGCTTCTTGTATCTTCATAGGCATTTCCTTCTTTAAGTTGGGAAAGTTTTCTTCTATGATCTTGTTGAATATATTTTCTGTGCCTTTAAGTTGGTATTCTTCTCCTTCTTCTATCCCTATTATTCGCAGGTTTGGTCTTTTCATGGGGTCCCAGATTTCTTGGACATTTTGGGTCATGACTTTGTTGGCTTTAGTGTTTTCTTTGACTGATGAATCTATTTCTTCTACTTTATCTTCAACGCCAGAGATCCTCTCTTCCATCTCTTGCATTCTGTTGGTTATACTTGCGTCTGAAGTTCCTGATCGTTTACTTAGATTTTCTATTTCCAGCATTCCCTCTGTTTGTGTCTTCTTCATTTTTTCTATTTCCCTTTGCAGGTCTTGGACCTGTTTCATTGCTTTTTCATGGCTTTCTTTCAGTGCTTTACTGTTTTCTTCCAGGACTTTATTGTTTTCTTCTAATTTAATTGTCCTTTCCTCTAGGTTTTTACAGTGTTCTTGCCATTTTTTTGTCTGTTCTTCTATATAAGCCTCTACCTTCTTCATGATGTTATTCATAAGGCTGTTTTCTTCTGCTTCTTCCAATTTTTGATGATCAGCTCTAGATGTTGGAGGAGGGCTAGGTTCTGGTGATGCAGTATTGCTCTTCATTTTGTTGTATGTACTTCTGCCTTGACGTCTGCCCATCTCCTTGTGTTCGATCTTGGTCTTATTGGTGCACTTGGTGCAGAAAGAGCTGACAGATTCGGGAAGTCTCTCTCTCTTGTCCAGATGGGACTCTCTTGTCCAAATGGGAAGTGCGAGGCAGGTTGGGAGCTGTTATCCAGATGGGAAGTCCTTGTCCAGAAGGGAAGTCCAGGGCAGGATGGAAGCTGGGCAGGCTGGGAGCTGGGGCCGGTCTCTAAGTCTCAGGAAGTGGCGGGGGTCTCCGGGGATGGTGGACTTGGGGGCAGGGCTTGGAGACTGCAGGGCATCTTGGGGAAGGGGGGCCTTCCCGGTAGGGGTGGGGGTAGAAGGGAGCCTGCCCGCTGGCCAGAATCTGGGGCCAAGGTGAGCAGGTCTTCCCAGGGGTGGCTGGCGCCCAGGGACGGGGTCTGGGGTGAGGGCGGGCACTCACCTTGTCCAGAAGGGAAGTCCCTATGTTATTTTATTTTGTGGGGGAGGTTGCAAGGGCAGAAGGTGGATATGAAGGGATGGGGAAATGAATGGGATGAACATGCATGATATGAGAGACACAAAGAATAAATAAAAAGGAGGGAGAAAAAGAACTTGCTGTGTTGATAGTTATTGATCTGATGTTTATTGACATGATTAAGTTGGATGTGCTGGTTCAGAAAAACCTGTGGAGCATGAATTCCTTTCTGTTTCATTCTGGACTAATGAATTACAACAGGACAAGCAGGATATGGACTTCCACTTACCTAGGAGATTAGTGGCCAACTGTCTTTCTCCTCTGGGTAATTGCTGTTTATTTTAATCATTTTTTTCAATTGATTTTATTTTCAGTTTGACACCATGAGAATTCCAAGTTCTATTAGTCAAGCCACTCCTGATATTGCCTATTTGTGAATGGCCTTTCCACCTTCATTCTTATATTCCCCGCAGTGTTGGTATGCCTGTGTGTGAGTGTGTGTGTGTGTGTGTGTGTGTGTGTGTGTGTGTGTGTGTGT
>CABHPR010119789.1:29954-55825 GCA_902168415.1 Peromyscus melanophrys
TCTCTCTCTCTCTCTCTCTCTCTCTCTCTCTCTCTCTCTCTCTCTCTTTCACACACACACATACACACACACACACACACACACACACACACAAACTTTTATAGTCTGAAATATATTAGAAATGTGAACATCTTAATGAATAAGCCAGCTTAGAGATAATGTATTCCATGAGAGAAGTCATGAGTCACATGCAACTGAAGACATTTGTGAAAATATTCAAATAGTGCATTTTCAGCTAAAAATATGTGAGTCTTAAATATATACAGACATATGGATAAACACTTTATACTCAATTCAAGGTTAATGCAAATTCCAACCTTCTCCAACCCCTGTGAGTGAGAAACTACTGGCACTCTCATCCTCAGGCAATGCCCTGCAGGTGAAGTTACACATCTGGATTCTAAGAGACTATGCTGGGGACACAAACACTGTCCTCTTTCATGCCCATTAGAGCAGGAAAGGCTAGATACTGCTCAGGTTAGCTTGGCTCTATTTTGATGAACCATGAACCTAAGATCAAAGAGGAGAAACCCTCTCAAGGACACCCAAAGAAGACCAGAGTCCAGGCCGCCTATCTTAAGGCACAGAACTAACAAGGAACCATTACCTTTTGTAAATGGGGCACCAAATACTGAGAAGAGCTCATCCCCATGGTCTCCCATCACCATCCCAGGTTTCAGGTCTGATGAGAAACTGGGATGATACTGAAATTCATACATGTAGACGGGAGCTCCAGCATCTGAGAAGACACGGATGTACACACATGTACAATTCATGTTGAGGCACAAACCTGGATGGTATCAAGGTCCCCAGCACCAAAAGGAACTCTTGACTGTCTCTCAAACTCCCCAGCTTCTACCATCTATGTTAAACATGTGCTTAGCAGTGAGTCATCATGAGCCTCCTGATCCTCCTGTGTCACTGCCTCATCTCCTTACTGCTGCTTTCTAGAACCACCTCCTAAATTAACTACATGCATTTGGTTCATTTCCTCAGCATGGTCTACTTACTAGCAGATAATACAACAGGACAATACCCACCCCCGACCATGCAGAACCAAGACTTAGGGCCTAACTCTCAACAGTGTCCATGTCTGTCCATGCTAGGAGATAAATGGGTCAGAAACTAATACTGATGTCAGTGACCCTCTGCAACCCAACCCCTGATTCTCACCTCTGTGATGACGAGCCACAATCACAGATGGCACAGCAAATAGCACATCTCCAATCAGGTCTACAAAGAGGTCTTTGTTTTTGACAGGGTCTTCTGCCCCTCCTAAGTACTCCTTAATGGCTGCTGGAATCACACCCTCAGGAACGTTCTGAAATGGATTAAGGAAGGAACCCCTGCCTTAAATGGTGAGCAATGTGGCTTCTTTGGCCAGTTTAGAAGTCTTTGTTGATCATGAACCTTTTTAATCCTTCAGTTTCTACTAGGGTGATGAAGTGTTAAAGGCATGAAAATGAGACAGAACCCCAAGTCTACATATATTTGTGATATTGGATTTTCTGTGCCATTGGATGAGCCCTCAGCCCCTCTGTGCTTCTCGATCAATTCTCATCATCCCCATAAGCCTCTTACAAGATAGGGGCTAGACTTCTTCAGAAGAGATGTGGCTGTTATCTGGTCCAGTTTGCCTGCAGAGAGTGGATATCCCAGAATCTGTTGAAAAAAAATTATCAATTTCTTGTGAGTCTTCAAGAATTAACAGAAAGAACACGATAGGAAAACCAATCAAATCAATTAAAAGCATGAAATTTCTTTGTTGGCTCTCAATGAGCATAGATCTCCCAAGAATTAGAAAAATATCAATGAAACAAAAGACCTTACATCTAGAAATTCAAGAAATACTAAGGTAGGGGTGTGTGTGTGTGTGTGTGTGTGTGTGTGTGTGTGTGTTGACATGTCAGTCTATGGGGTATACTTGTCCTCCAGTCAATTAAAGAAAATTTAAACAATGGTAGTGTATACAGAAGCAGAGAGCTCAGGGACAGAGGACAGAGAACACACCCTCAGACTCAGGTGACAGCAGAAATCAATATCAATCATAATGCTTGTGTTCTTGGTGACTCTAAAAATCTTCCTGAAGTGATAACTGCAGAACTCTCAGCATGTGCTGGTCATATCCAAACCTCTGCACTCAGAGACAGGACTGTAACATGGCTAAGTAGCACAGCAGCCTAAGGTGCACCCTAGGATAAGCAGGACCCCCTATAATGCCTGCCTAAGACAGCTTGATGCTCTCTGGTGTAGTTCTTCTAGAAAGCTTCAATTACCAACCATTTCCCTGCTTGGGATATGAATCTCCTACTCAAAATCATTTCCTCAAAGACCTGAGAGCAATCTCTTAAAGCTAAAAATAATTCAAAATGTCTTTGAATAACAATATTTGGGGAGATAAGTCTTGGCTAAGCCACCAGTCTCTGCAGAAAGATGTTTGAATTCCATGAGCACCTTCCTTCCCAACTCTGATTTCTATCATGAAGAAGGGTTTGACAGTTCTCCTGAGGGTAATCATTGATTAACAAAGCCTGAGGGTAGCCACTTGGACTCACAACTACAGTGCCCTCTTTGCACTCAGCCCATTCTGGAATCATCTGTATCTTTTAGTGTCAGAGCTTTGGGTTTCAGTCATGCTGAATTGTTTAACTTAGTGCAGTCACATTACTGCATAAAGCCTATCCTATTGCATTAACTAGCATCTGGCTTAACTGTCCACTGAGGTGCCTGAGACCATGTGTGGAGATTCACAGGACCTTGGTCTCTACATGCAGACTGGAAGCAGTTATGCCAGGCCCAGCTCTCCCGAACCTCAAGCTCCTTCTCTTTGTCTGGACATCCTTCTGAGAAAGACACAGTTATTATCTCTATGGGTCCATCCAGGATTCTTTAATAGGAAGCAGAGTAATTATGAGATACATGACCAGGGCTCCAAGGGCTGAACCCTCCAGGAGACACTGAGATCTCCTGGAGAAGATTTTAGTGGCAATGTCTACTCACGACAATGAATTCAGCTCTTCTGGACTCAGAAGCCTTGAATGACATAGGATGGGGTGTGTCTGTGTGACGTCTGTACTTTCTTACCAGTGGAAGAAGCCAACCAAACTCTTGCTTGTTGATCCCCACCATGTAGGGCACAGTGTTGAAATTCTTCTCAGCCAGAATCTCTTCTGGGGCCTTGGGCAGCACCACTCCATCAATTGCCGTAGGCAGGAAAGGGCAGTTCTAGGGGAGAGAACAATGCAATATCTGTGATTACATCTTCCCAGAGAATGCTTATGTCCCACGTTGCCTTTGTGATTGCAAGACCAGTACCCAGACTCCAGTGGCTATGAGCAATAGCCACAGAGACTTAGAGTCCTAACAAGGGGGCTGAGAGATGAGGGCAGAACTCCAACCAGGGCACTAGCACTGATGACGTAGAGGAGTGCACAGGACATCTTGACTTAAAATATACTTGATATGTGAATAATTGAGGTTTGTTTACACATAAATATGTATGTATACATATAGATACTACACACAGATGGAGTTCTTGCTCTTTGTAGAAGCGATGTCTTCAAAGTTACAGTAAATATAAAATTAACAAATATTGAGCCACTGCTCCAAGGAGAATTCCAGAATTAGAATTCTAGAACCCTAGGAGCCTCTGATCACAAAGTTTTCATCAGCCCTTATTTGTGTGGGGGTTCCTGTTTATAAACACACTATGCTGTTTAGGTTTATTATTACATGTAAATTTTATAAAATATGATGGCTAGAAATGGCTTAACATTTTCCTGACCTGAGTAACTTAACTGTAAATTCCTTTGGGCTTCAGTCTCACAAGCATGTTTTCCATTATGCTTTTGTAAAAAATTTATCAGCATGAGCAGAGCATAGTGGCCCATGCCTGAAATTCTAACACTCGGGAGCCTGAGGCAGGAGGATGGCTATGAGTTTGAAGTGAGCCTGAGCTACATGCTGAGTTCCAGGTTAGCCTGGTCTGGAGACTGAGACCTTATCTCCAGAAAGAAGTAAAGAAGTAAGGGAAGGGAAAGAAAGAAAAGCCAAGCCTTTAGAACAAAAGAAAAAGGCAATCAGCTCCCATGTTTGCAGATTTAGCCAACTTTCCATCCTGCCACAGCTTTATCCCACCCATACTGCGGACAAGCAGTTCTTTCCCACAGCAAGACAAGCAGATACACCTCCTTCCTCCATCGTTTGGATGTTTTGTGCTGTTAATTAATGCTCTCATCATCTGCCAACTTCATTTTTATCTTAAATCTGAACACACAACATCTTTTTTTTTCCTGCACACACACATCCCAACACTGATATGGGAGGTGCCATAGACAGTGGAGGGTTCTAATGTAGACTCCCTCCACCCACCAACAGGGCCATTTTGGAAGAAGAAAATGTAAATGAGAATGGGGGACTCTAGCAGGGGATGTAGAATTATTGACAGGGAGCACTGGAGTAGGAGCCCGGCAGAGCTTAACTCTGGTCCTCATGTCTTGTTACCCTGACTAATGATTTTCCCTCTTGGGGCATCAGCAGTATACACACAAGGAATCCACAGAGGAAATTTTTCCATTCGTAGTTCAATATAAAATACCACTAAAAATTGATAATTCAGAGGACAAAGGTCCTTACCTCTCTGAGGTCTTCAAGTAAATTGACCTTAAAAAGTTTCTGTGAAGATAGAAGCAGAGATTTTGGTGAGAAAGTCTCCATGTGTGAAAGCTGATTCTTTAACTGTCATCCCTAAGGTATCAGGTCCTCCCTCCTGGCTCCTCCTTATCTAGGCCCAGGGTAAGAGGACCGTACACAGAATTCTCTGAATATTGGCATGGTCTAGGATGAGAGAAGGTTAGCATCAAGGGGGTAGATTCTCAGACTCAGAGCCGGGATTGCTGGAGCTCTGGGGAAGACACTCACTACCTATGCCTAGGCTATTCTTACCTTTTCTATCTACCCGTTCCCCATGGTAACAACACCTCAATTCTCCTTTAAGAAAAAAAGGAAGAATAAAATGACTTTGGTAGCAGGGATATAATGGCTTCAAGGTGAGATAGAGCAGGAGGTAGAATGGACCCTCAAAAGAGAATCATTTTGTCCCTCCCTCATCCTTCCCTACTCTCACTTTATAAGTTCAGACATCTGTGTGTGAGTTGAGTCACCATGTCCCTGAACCTAGAGACTATTCCAAAGATGGATCCATACCACTGTCAATGCAACAGAATTCAAATCAACTGCTGGGGCTAGACAGTTTCTAAGGACATAAGATAGAAGTGTAGAGTGCTCTGTCTTTAACCTCCCAAGAAGATAAATGTGCTTCAGAAAGATGCCAATGAAGAACCATGGAAAGCTGTGGTGTAGGTTCTCAATAACATCTCCAGAGTGCCACATCCCAGGACATGAGTCACTTGAAGATTCTGTTGCTCTTTCCTTTCTCTGTGTAAGGCCTCTTGTCCTGAGTGTTCTCTTACAATAATAAACCCTGACCCTAATATTCATGAAATAGTTATTAGTGAAAAAAAGGAGGCCACAAATTTGAAGGAGAGTGGGGAAGGTTTTATGAGAGCATTTGGAAGGAGGAAAAAGAAAGGAGAGATTTTATAGTTATATTATAACCTTCAAAATCAAATAAAATAGCTATGGATGGATGGATGGATGGATGGATGGATGGATGTCTAGAAAAAACAAAAAAGGAAAGAAAGGAAGAGAATAAGGAAGGAAGGAAGGAAGGAAGGAAGGAAGGAAGGAAGGAAGGAAAGAGGGAGGGAGGGAGGGAGGGCAGGGTTAGGGTTAGGGTTAGTAATTATTTGTGGAATGAGGAAATTTAAATATCTTAAAATAGATATGAAACAGTAACAGGATGACTAGCATTGTTTTAGGTTAGATTATAGATTGTTACATGGTTGTAGTATTTTGCTTTGTTGACGAGCTGAGGACTTTGCCCATGTTGTTCCAGTGCTGTCACATGGGTCCCATCCCCAGCCCTCTCACACAATCTTTATCCTGCTGCTGTTGGACTTCCTTATATTCGTGATATTTCATAATATCATAGAATAATGGAATTCTGAGTTTGAATCAAAAGGCTTCTAATAGGTGAGAACTTTCCTAGCCAGACCACCCAAAGCAAGGTACAGCTAAATAGAGACAATAAGGCAGTCCTGAGACAAGGACACGAGGTGGGGCTACTCAGATGAGCATACCTACCAACTTCCGTGTGGTCTCCAAGAGCTCCTCCTCTGTCTTCTGGCGAAGGCAGTGAACCATGACAGCTGAGGTGGTGGTTTTGCACCCAGCAGCAATAGAAACTTGCTATACAAAATAAAAAATAACAGAAAAGGTAAAGATCAATGTCCCTTCCCTCCATCAATATAAACAGAAATGTTTGATACCATCCTCGATTTCTGAAGAAGGCAGAAAGTACTCGAAAATTCTCTAGGCCAACAGGCATGTGACAGAGGTTTGCATCTGTTTTTAATTGAAATGATGGCATTATATCTATATCTATGTTACCTGAACTTTAAAAATGGGCACATTGTCAAAGCGGCGGACTTAATGCAAGCTGTGTTCCGGGCAACAAAGAGCAAAGAATCTTAAATTTTACCGTCTGCCTCACAACAGCCTCCTCCACTCTGGCCATTTGCTTTCAGCTTTTCTACCAATAGATGGAGGTGATTATTGCACCTGTCACGTAAGGAGGCTAGTGCCTGTGATATAGTGAAGGGAGATTTCCTATCGCTACACATCATAACTTATAGGAAGCTTAGACACACAAATTACAGGAAGATACATCTAAAGTTAGAGAATATGGTTTAGTCCAGCCCCGCAGGCTTTCCTGCTCAGATGTTCTCACTTCTGGGATTCTTTGAGTACTTTTTTTTTTCATACAATATATTCTATTCCAATTCTGATTTCCCCTCCCCCAACTCCTCCCGGATCCTCCTACCTCCGCACCCACCCAAATCCACACTCTTTCTTGCTCTCTCTCATTATAATATATAACAACATATCTCATAATAATAATTAATAATAATAATAACAAATAGGAAAAAAAAGGTCAAAGAAAAAGCACAAGAAACAAACATACAGATGCAGGGACACATGTATTCACAAACAGAAATCCCATAGAAACACAAAACTGAAAACCAAATACCCAGACCAAGCATTATAACACACACACACACACACACACACACACACACACACACACACACACAAAAAAAACCTCCAAAAATGTCACTGGTTCATTTCCTGTTGGCCATCTATGGGGCCTGCCCTTAAGAGTAGGTTGCATATTCAGTGAGATTCCATCAGAGAACACTGTTTTTCCTTTGTGAGCAGTGCTTTTTGGGGCTTGTGTCTACTTCCTCTCTCTGCACTGGGACCCCATCTGGTTTAGACCTGACTCTTTAGGCAAGAAAGACTTCAAGGACTCCAGAAGAGCAGAAGAAAGGGCATGAGAGCTGTCCAAGGTAGGTCTTACCTCAGCCACAGGTTTGACATCTTTCCTGACCATACCCGGGGTGAGGGCCACACCACTCTCAGAAATGGCCCTGTGGAAGAGGTTCTTGGCCAGAGGAGACAGCACCTGACAGGAAGAAGTAGAGATTATATTCACAGGAGTGGTCAGTGGCTCACTTGCCCATTAAGTCTCTCTCTATCTGCTTCTTGGCCCTGGCTGTTCAGCTAGGGACTTTGGTACTCTATAGACACAATCATGTATCCCAGCATGCATCTCAGGCTCCCTGTAGAGCCAAATTTCCTAAGAGAGCCTCACTGGTGTGGAACCAGAGTTTGGAGTAAGAAGCAGAATAGGAAGTATGTGTTAAGTACTCAATCATAACACCAAAACTATTGGAAAGAGAGTTAGCAATCCCTGACCTCAAATTCCATTTCAGCATTTCTATTACTTGGAATTAACTCTATGAAAAGGTATTTTGAACCAAAAAAATCAGAACTAAAGTTGTAGCTCATACGCCTTAAGTTCTGGGTTTGAACCAAAGTAGAGAAAGGGAAAGAAAAGAAAAAAATATGATAATGGAATCCCAGCACTTGAGAGGCAGAGCCAGGCGGATCTCTGTGAGTTCGAGGCCAGCCTGGGCTACCAAGTGAGTTCCAGGAAAGACGCACAGCTACACAGAGAAACCCTGTCTCAAAAAACCAAAAAAAAAAAAATATATGATAATGGAGCAGCAAAAGAAACATCTAAGACTCCTCGTGGTATCTACAACATGAGATTTGCTTTTTTGGTTCTATAAGAATTTCATACAATGAGTTTTGATCATATTCACTTCTCCTCCCCCAATTCCTCACTATCCCACTCCTTTTCCCTACCTGCCCACTTTGTTTCCTTGTTTTTTAAACCCATAAAGTCTATATAGTCTTAAGGGTTTGGTCATCCACTGGAGCTTATTCTACCTACCAGGAGATAGCCCCTTAAAGCAGTGGTTCTCAACCTTCCTAATGCTGCAGCCCTTTAATACAGTTGCTCATATTATAGTGACCCCCAACCATAAAATTATTTTAGTTGCTACTTCATAACTGTCATCCTGTTACTGTTATGAAACATAATGCAAATGTCTGTGTTTTCTGATGGTCTTAGGCAATCCCTATGAAAGCGTCATTCGACCCTCAAAGGGGTCACAACCCACAGGTTGAGAACCGCTACCTTAAAGAAAACCCTTAACCCTTCTTGTCACCGCAACTGACAGCTGTCACCATCAATTGCCAGTAGCTCCTCGGATGGGGTGAAACTCCATGCTATCCTCCCCTCTGCATGCGGAGCTTTGTCTGCCTTGAGCTTTCACAGGCCTGGTGCATGTTGTCACAGCTACTGTGAGTTAATATGTGCAAATTATTAACTGGTGTGCCATCCCTGTTACAGTCATCGCTGTGTCGTGGTCATCCACCACCTCTGACTCATACAATCCTCCCACCTCTTCTTCTGCAACGATCAGTGAGTCTCAGGAGGAGGATGTGATATAGACAGCCCATTTAGGGCTGCTGCGCATTCTGCAGTCTCTTATTCTCTGCACCTTGACAAGTTGCAAGCCTCTGCATTAACCACCATCTACTGAAAAAAAGATGCTTCTCTGATGAGGGTTGAGAGATGCACTAACCTCTAGATATAATAATAAGTTCTTACAGGTTGCTTAAGTATTATGTTTATTTACTAAGATAACAGTAGTACACTAGCCCCTAAGACCTATGACTTATCCAGCTGAAGATTCTTGCTAGAAAATGGTGCCAGGATAACTCAATATTTCAACATTAGGGATTGGGTATGTAAAACAATTTCATCCCAATCATGGAATACCATTCAATTATAAAAGGTTAATGTTTTGAGAACTATTTACACTGTGTTACAATATTAAAAGGAAGTGGTAAAAAATTGTAGATAGATGACAAAGAAAGCCTACATGGAGAGGTAAACACAGATACAGGTAGAGCTAGACATGATGGCACTCACTGTTAATCCCAGCATGCAGGAAGCAGAGGCAGGAAGCTCTCTGTGAGTTCAGGACCAGCCTGATCTACATAGCAAGTTCCAGGCCAGCTGGGACTATATAGTGAGAATTTGTCTCAAAAGATACAAGGTAAGAGAGAGATAGGTGGAGACAAAAAGGAAGTAAGAGGCATAAAATTTGGAAAAACTAAAAATTATTTGTCAGAACTTTCACACTGACAATGTCTGGGTGATGAGACACTGGATGACTTGACTTTTTTAGGCTTATCAGAAATTGAACATTTACTATACTTTAAAAAACACATTAAAATATTTTTGTAATTGTCAAACCATGGAAAAAAACATGTGTTTGAATGATGAGGTAGTAGGAATAATCCTCTGCTCCTCCCTAGGACAGCCAAAGAGTTCCTTACAGCTCCAAACACCTTCTGTGTCCTCAGTGTCCACAACAGCACATCACTGTCCCCCTGGACTGCGTCTGTGTCCCACATCCTCTGCTCTGCTGTCCACTTCTCATTTCTCTCATTCTTCATTTGTCAACCCCTCATTCCTCTCATTCAGCTGCTCTCCCTCTTAAGGATAGAAAATCCTTCACACAACCACGGAAGAAACCTGTGCCTGTTACCAAGTCCCCCAACACGTAGATCTATCTTGTAGCCATTGAATGACATCTTTCTAACTCATGTTTTTGCTTCTTCCTCTTTGTGTTCTATCTACCCCTAGTTCCCAAGAATGGTAAAGTGAGTCCTAATGCTAAGTTATTAGCAAGGAAGAAAAGACTTTACATGAAAAGATATGTATGTCACGAGCACGGACAGAACTGGGTATTACTATGGCCCCAGTATGTAAAGCTGAGTTCTGAGCTTTCTGGGGGCAAGGAAAATCTGATCCTTTGCCCAATGCTACCTGATATTGTACAATAAGCAAATTGAGCTCTGAGGGCAGAAGTGCCACGGTGGAACTGACCAGCATCCAAGAGATCCTATCAGTGGCCACCTAAAGCCTGGGCAGGAGGCCTGGTGCTGGGGACACTTACAAGAACAGAGACACTTGCACCTCCTGCTGACTCTCCAAAGATGGTCACAGAGCCTGGGTCTCCTCCAAAGTTGGCGATGTTGTCCTGGACCCAGCGTAGTGCAGCCACCTGGTCCAAATGACCCCAGTTCCCCGGGCTGTGTTCATCTCCTGTGCTGCAAGAAAATAGGGTGCAAGTATGGACAGATATGTCACAGCAGGTTCCAAGGACTACAGATTGACTAGTGTGAGCTTTCTGGAAAAGGCTGGCTCTGCATCCCTGATGCAGGGACCTTCATCTGCCCCTCATCCTTCACAGCATTGTTCTAGGTGAGGCTTTCTTCCCTCAGGAAGTGTGTGCTGAGACATCATCATGTATGCAAGAGTAGCCTAAGACCTAGAGCACAACTGAGAACTAATCAAAAACTCTCAGCCAGTCAGCTCACACTGAAAAATCAGAATCAGATGAAAAGGGAGCATAATGCCATCTAGTGGGAACATGAAAATAAGCAGAGAAGGAGCTAGAAGGAGTCCTAGAGGGCAGAATTTAAGATTTCATGACCATGGAGGTTTCCTTTGAGGCACTAGCATTTAATAGAGACCTGAATAAAATGAACACATCTGTCTCAGAAATTATCAAAGGAAGGAAATAGAGCTAAGTGCAAGGCCCCAGGGCCATGGAAACAAAGTTATGTATGAAGCTAGTGTGTAATGTGGGAAGAGCGTGAACTGTGAGCCTTGGCTAGGACTTGTATGTCCTTGTAGACCTAGACCAAGTGGGGGCTTCTCCAGTGATGAGACATAACTCACTCTGACACATGTGTAATCTAAGCATGATATTATTAATATCATAATAAATAATGGTTAAGATAATTATCCAGGTCAAAGACATAGGGCAGAGTTGAGCAAAGGGCTCCATGAGAGATTACATCACTAGAGCTGGGCCCCAAAATCTTTGAATTGGCAGCTATTATGGCTTAGATGTGGTTTGTGTCACCAAGGCTTACTGCTCCCCCAATGTGGCAAGAATACACAGTGACAGATCCTGTAAAATACTAGGCCCAATGGAAGGTGATTAGGTCATCAGGTGCCGCACTTGGAAGGTATCTGTGAGAAAGCTCTTATAGTGAGAACAAGGCTCCTCTTTTGGGTTTCCTATATCACCATGAAATGTAGCTAGGTGTGTAGGCTGAAGACTCCATGTTGATGTATTGGCAATGTGGCAGTGCTGATAAAGGGTCTCACCAGATGTCACCATGAGGCCACTTGATCTTGGACTTCAACTATCCAGAAAAAGAGCTAAATTCATTTTTTGTTATTTTGTACAATCAATACACAACTGACTATTATGGGACCTAATGTGCAGTCTCCAGTGACCTACCTGAAGAATCCCCAGATGCCCAGGCGGTACTGAATGGCCACTACTATCACGTTTCCATGGGCAGAGAGGGCCAGTCCATCATAAGTTGATGCCCCGCCTACAACCAGAGAACCTCCATGGATCCATACCATCACCTGCAGGACACAGCAGCAAGGGCCATAAGAAGCAGAACTGGGAAGACCATTAGAAACTGTCTGTTCTGGTTGTCTTTTCCTCACCCTGACTCAAGAAAACCAATGCCCAAAGTCTATCAGTACCCAGCAAGGGTACAAAAGGCATCTTTTTCCATCTCCCCTCACCAGTCCTCGGCCCACCATCCAACTTTGTGTTTCCTGGAAGAATATGCCTTTCATTCTCACCCTGAGATGCTCTTCACATTGATAACTTAGTTGCAGGCACAGGAAGGACCAATAATGTGCTGTTTTTCCCAATACTCATTCCTGGACTCTTCATCTACCTGAATTTATGTTCCATATCAGTTAACTATGTAGTGGTGGGTTAAACTTTCTTTTGTATGGTGACTATCTCAAGACCTATGCATTCCCTCTAGGACAGCTTGAATGAGAATGGTTCCCATAGGCTCATATATTTGAATGTTTGGTCCCTGGTTGGTAGAACTGCTTTGGAAGGATTAGGAGGTGTGGCCTTGTTGGAGTAGGTACTTCACTGTGCATGGGTTTTGAGGTTTCAAAGATCCATACCAGGCCCAGTAGCTCACTCTTACTTCCTGCTTCCATGAGAATGTTTAAATAATATTATAAAATTGCCAATAAAGAATAACTTAAAATTGTGCCATATACCAAAAACTGGCCTCCAAGCATTAGAAATAACTTTTTTATACATTCTTGGTGTCATTCACTCCCAGGACTCTTCAACCTGAGAACATTGTAACCCTACTTTGTGTTATAATTGTCTTGATTATTCTTTCTTTTAATACTGTTGTTGGCATTCAGTGGTAATAAACTCACACTATCTTCCTTTTAATACACTCAACCTTTAGTTTATATTTTAAAATGTTCTTTTGTGTCCTGTCATATTCTCAACATATAACCATCAAGACATTGTTCCTCTTGTTTCAGCAACACTCTAAAGAGTAAACTACGTAACACAGAGATCACATCAATAACTCAGGGCAGTTGTGCTGTGGTTTCAATGGCCCTTACCCTTTCTGGGACCGTTTGTTGGTGTAGTCATGTTACTTGTTTAGGCTTGGTATTTTTAACTAGGTAAAATTTGTGTCTTCTAGGATATGACAATTTTAAATTATATCCCTAATGGTTCAGGGATTCTAGCCAACTTCTACTACAGGAAATTCAAAGTCTCCACTCCAATGGGTAAAGTAGAGAAAGAGTTTGTGATCTGTCTTAGGTGGGAACTATACCTCTCAAAGGCATGGGAAAGGTTTTACAAGACAGATCATCATTTTTAAGTCCTTCCAAAAAGTGTTTTAGGGACCACAGCTGTCAGGGAAAATTGAAATGGGAGAATAGGATAGAGAGGGGAACTCCAGAGGCATCAAGATTGATAAATGAGAGAGATCAATGACAAAGAAAAACTGGAAACCTCTTTGACCATAAGCTACATAGAACAAGCCAGCATGTATGGAAGACAAGCCCAGTGATCTAGTGATCTTCAAATGCTGACAAATGCTGTGAATGACTGTGTAAGTGGCTTATGAAAGAGAGACTCTGGTGACCTCTGAGCCTCAGACCCCTTCCAGCTCTCCAACTCACTTCTTTCTCAGCAGTGCTTTCCTCTTTCTTAATAAACTGTCTCTATTTCCATCATGATTCATGTGTTCCTGATCCACTCCTTTCTTCCAGAAAACAAGAACCTACATGTCTAAGTAAGAGCACTCTGGACTCTAATCCACACCTATAATACTAGAAGGCAAGGCTGTATGAGAATGGCCCATGATCTTCCTCTTTGTGACCCCAAATCTGGCTGTGTATGGGTACCCTGAGTGCACAATAGAAGATGAACGCATGGATGAGTGAGCTCTGTCCTCATTTCCTTGTGGTTTCAATGCACATGCAGACCAAAACAGAAATTCTAAGATCACAACCTCTCCCTTCACTCCTAGGCTAAAAGCCAGAGCATCTCAAGGAGGTCATGATAGCCCAACCTCTTCCAACCATGAGTCATTTTCTGCTCTAGCAGCCTCTTCACCTTCAGCCTCCAACTAATAGCCAGCCCCATTTCTGGCCCTTCATTTATTTGGAAAATTCTAACTCACTGGGTCACCAGCCTGTGATGAGATGAGGAGGGAAATGAGCTACAATTAAGACCCAAATGTTTGGCCACTGTACTGCTAACACTGCCTCACTCTGCATCCTCCACACCGCCACAGGACAGTAAAAGGTTTTACATGTGATAGCTGCGTGTTGTAGAATAGCCTCATGTCACTCTTAGCTCATGACCAAGACACTGGTTTGAATATCAGAAAACCCAATCTATTATCCTCTCTCACTAATGGTTGACATCCTTTTCCTCAGTCACTGCCCCAGTTCCTCTGTCTGTAAAATAAAAAGTTCATCATGTTTCTCTAAGATTCTTTGCAGCTTTAATTTGCTGCAAATTGTACCTTGTCTGTTCTGGGGATCATATTCTCTCTCTAGTACTAGACCAGTCACTGTCCTTCTATTTGCATGAGAACTTGGAAGTGCAAGGTGTGCACCCCAGATGCACTGCAATCTCTACCACACAGTCTGGCTGACATCACTGGGATAGCATGAGGGAAGGAATGCTTGCATCCCCAATAGTTACAGAATGCTCTGAATCTCCAAACTGGTCCTGGCCCAGGGAGCCCCCATCCCCAGTTTCCTTCATCTTCCTCCAGTTGCACAGAAAAGCCAAATGTTGGAAATCACAGGTCCAGATCAGTGGTCCCCATGCTTACCGGCAGCCTCGAACTCTTTGTCAAGTCGGCAGGAGTGTAAATATTCAGGTAGAGACAGTCTTCAGAAAATGTGAGGGGAATGCTCTCCTTTCTGTTGGTGAAGAGATCAGAGAGCATTTTCCCTAGCACAGCATCTTGGGAGCACCTGAGAGGGAGAGAGAACATCTGAGGTTCCACCAGACAGATACTAGGCATATCACCTGGGGCTCAGCTTTACCCTGTGAAGCTTGAGCCTGGAAATGAGATTGATATCAAAGAGTAAGAGGGTTTTTGTGGTTCCTGAGGAACCATTGGATTCTGTAGAGTCTCCTAAATCTGCAGAGGATGAAGACCTGGCATCATTACTCCTCCTGGAGTGTTTGGGCTGCCTTAGTCAACAAAAAGAGATGCTCATTGCACTGACTTGTCCTGGGAGATGGCACTCCCTGCCCTATCCAATGGCTTTTCTTCTGCTAGGCTTTTTATAGACTAGAGGGTGGCCTACTTCTCCATCACACGAGCATGGTCTAGTTCTTGAGAGACTTCCATCAACCAGGAGGACTACCTCCAATGACTGACAGCCCATGATAGGTCAGGGGTCCTATCTCTGTTAGATAAAGAGTTGCATTCTAGTCCGCCTCAGAGACTAATGTGCTAGGTGACATTGGGTGAATTTCTTTCCTGATCTGGTCCCTAATCTTCCAGGTGCAGGTGAGAAGAGTGTTGTCTCTAGGGGCCTTGCAGCCCTGGCCTGCTAAAGTTCTTATTATCCACCTGCCCCAGTAATCATTGGTGACTTCCCTTTTGAGAGGTCTTGGAGATTATTCCCAGATGTAACTATTAATGAGAACTGAATTCTCCTAGTGGGATTAAATTGGCATTGGTTTAAAGTCCCTTATGCTGTAACTCATTTGAGCCCCAGATTAGCCACACATTCTTTTATATCCTCAGTTTATAAATGAGAAAAGTAGGGCATAGGCTGATTAGAGAAACTGCCCAAGGTACCATGAGCAAGAGGACAACGTATCGTTTACATCTCAGGTGAAGTATAATCAACGTCCCCTGATCCCAGCGGATGCTAAGGGAAGCATGCGCTCCTCTAGTATAAAAGGAGAAACTGAGGCTCTCTGATACCAGAATCAAGTGTTTATCTCTGATACACAGATGTCAAGTGGCAGAATCTGAGATACTAGAGAGGAATTCCTGGTTTCCATCTTAGAGAATGTGCCCTGTGTCAACAATAGCAAGGGGAATAATATTCATAACAGATTTTCATTTTCAAATATCAAAGAGGAAAGGAGTTACACATCACCAATAATTTAAATAAACATAACCCAAAGATCTGACGCTATAAATTATTACTGTGATTTTATACTAGTATTTTCCTTATTCAGTAACCACAAAACAAGCATTCCTTGATTAAGCCCAAGCATTGGCAAGCATCTGCTAAATAAGGACTTTTTCACATATCAATGAAAGAAGTATGTATATTTAGAATATTTATGAAGGGGAATTAAGCCAAAAGCATGTATTATTTGACTCAGTAATGTCATTTCTGGGGCTAAAATATTCATGAAAGTGTGTAATCATGTAGCTTAAACATACCCACAATATTCTTATTCATTTTGTCAAGAATATAAAAAACAACTCAATGACACCCAAAAAGGAATTAAGTAAATAAACTGTATTTCAATAGCAAAATTAAGGCAGCTTCTTAACATCAGGCTGTGATAATTATGGGATGGAATTATGAGGATACTGATGATAATCTTATAAATGAGTGAAGAGTCAGCCACAGTGCCTCTGTCTATGATCAGGGAGAAAGTACACACAGATACAGGACAAGAAAGCACAGCTGAAAAGTTCCCGCAGTTCTGTCTGGGTGACAACATCAGGTGTGCGGTTTCAGTTTTCCTGCCTCCACTTCCTGGATTGCCCAAAAATGTTTTGCAAACTGTTTGCTTTTATACTTACAATCAGGAAATGAAAAGAATAAGTGTTGCTTTAAAAGGAAAGAAAGGTTAGAAGACCAAAATAAGTGGGGTTCTGGAAACCTTCAAAGGACCTGAGAAGATGGATGGTGTCTGATCTGACTTTGGCAGGTGCCCAGGCTTCCTGGGGTATCCAGCTTTCTTCACTCAAAGGCCACAGTGACTAAGAAACACCGAGCACCAGTCAGCTTGTGACTAAGTAGCGAGACTGAATTTACAGTGACCCCCCCCCATTATCCCTCGCCCACATATATTCTAACCAACCCACACCCCCACCAACATTTAAGACAGAACAGGTAGAATCTTGCTTTTCAACTTCTTTATCTCCTCAAAGCACTTAGCATTTTCTCTAACTCATTTATTAGTTTACTCATTGTCTCTTGAGAGCAAGTATCTTGAAGATCATTGTTTACTTTGCTCATGGATTCATACTCCCAGGGCATGCCCGACTCACAAGACAGGCTAAACAAACGCATGGTGAACAAGGCTCTAAAAAGCTGTGACAATTCTGGACTGTTTTAATTTCTGCAGTGTTCTTAAGGACTCCAGACAAAACCTAGTTGATCACAGAACTGCCTGACTCCTTTCTGCATCACTAGACAGATGTCCCTGTGGAATGAGACCCAGGCCCACCCCAGTGGCTTACATAGGAGAGTAGGAGGTGGCATTCTTCACAAAGCTCCAGGGCTCTGCAGGCTGTGGAGGAGCAAACCTCAGGGATCCAAGAGGAGGCTTGGCAAAGGGGACTCCCAGGAAGACGGCCACAGGCTGTGCAAATCCTTCTAAGCTGACATACTTCCCCAGGACTTTGCCATGAGCAGTGTCCACCACAGGTGGTGAGGACGGGTGCCCTGGCAGACATGGAGAAGAAAAAGAACACATCAGAGCAACAAGATCAGACCTGGATTCCAGGAGTTATCCCACTATTTATGCATGTGACCTTGAGTAAGTCACCTCAACTCTCTAGGCCATGGCTTCTTCTCACATAAAAAATGAAGAAAATAATTCTTCACAACTCATAAGAATGATGGAATGAATAAATTGGAGTTGGGGGTATAAAAGTATCCAAGCAAAGAGGTTGTAAACAGAGAACTTCTAATGAACATGACCTTCAGTTTCTCTCTCAAAAGCATTTACCGGTCATGGTCCCGGTGTGGGCTGGGTGAGAGCATGAACAGGAAGCATGTCCCCTTGTCCCGAATGGAGGAACGGCCCAGTAGGAGGAGGGCCACAGACACACTTGACCTGACTCTAGAGTAAAAGAGGTTTTATGCTGGGAGAGGTCAGGAAGGGCTGTAGGAGTCTGACGGAGTGAGGCTTTCTAACTGGTGAGATCATGGAGGAACTGGATTTATAGATGGGGAGGAGGGAATAAGGCAAGATGGGAAGAGAGTATATGAAACAGAGAAGAGAGGCTGTGAGAAGACCCAGGGAGGCCAGAGCACAGGGCCCGGCTGGGAATAGCAAGGGACGACCAAGTGGAGTCCACGAGGAGAGGAAGATAGCCCTGGGTGAGCGGGTGGAGTCTAGCATGAGGATTGAGGTTATTTTGTGGACAATAAGCTGCAGTAAGTGTGCTGGAGGACAAAATAGATAATCCTGGAACTTTCCTCTGCTGGCTCTGAGCTGGGCCATGCAGAGAGTAGAGACTGGCTTCTGTGTACTCATCAACTAGATTCTCTCAGAGAAAACTGTTTCTCCACTACCACGCTTCTACCTGCGGGGACATTGACTCAACCCGTCCTCTTTCAAGACTACATTATGGTCACTCCTGACCAGTCCTTGTCTGGCTTCAGTAATCTGTGTATCCGGGTATCCTTCACAGGGAATGATATCCTGACTCCTGCCCTCCCAATTGCTGTAGAGACAGGTAGATTGTCAACATCTCTCCCAAAGTGTGTGGCCAGAGATGAAAACAACTATCTATATTTGACCGAAGAGAATACCCCAAGTGTTAGAAATGCTTTATGGGAAAAGTTTTAAAAACAGCATCTGAACTTCAAATTCTCTTGTTCACTCTGGGCTTTTCTTGAGTAATTACTTTATTATTAGCAATAATTTATGGTAATGAACTACATTCTTGATGAAGAAAGTATTGTGTAATGTATGAACTGGTGGCAGATGTTGAATAAATGATTTACTATAAATTGAGAGTAAAAAAAATAAATATAAACAAATAAAATAAAAACAGTATCCAAGTCTCATTGTGCCAATGTCCAGTTTCATGCTGTGGACATTCAGGTTGTCTTTTATGGTGGCTGCTAATTATTACAAATATCACTGTTATGAACTTTCAGGAAGACATGTCCAGATAGTCCCCAGTTTATGGTGTTCTTACTTACAATGTTTTTAATCTAAGACAGAGAACATAGTCCCACCATAAGTCTAAGAACATAACCATTAATACCAGAAACTCTAAAAGCCAAGTGACAAACCCATACGCCTGCTTCCTGGGTTGTCACCCACAGCACTGGGTGTCTATGGTCAGTTGCCTTTGCTCCTGGTGAATTCCATGGGGAATAAATTCCATGAGGAGGGGTAAAGAAAAGGACATGACAGTTGCCACTTACATAACAGGGAATGTACACAGGTTCACATATCAGGAACTTGCTGTGTGCCAGATGTGTATTCCAGTCCCTTATATAGTTCCTCATATAGGCTGTGTACAGATGCCTTGCTGGGAGCCTGCTAATATACCCACTTAGCTGTTAAACCAGTGGGATTTGAAAGCAACCTGTAGGGAGGCTCCTAAAGATGAAAATAGGTTGGCATTGCCAGAGTAACATCCCATTCCGAATTTGGGTCCTTCCTAGCTGTGCCTTGCACTCAGCTCATGGCCTCTCATGGTGCCATGTGTCCAGAAACAAGATAAAATCCAGAAGAGGCTTGAGCTGCCGAGCCTCTGATAACTCACCACTGGGCTGAATTCTGGAATCAGAGATGTGCCTGAATGTGATTTTCAGGTGACCTTAGGCAAGTGTATGTCCCCAAGAGCCTCGGCTTGTCCCTCTATGTAATGGCATGGCCCCTCATCACACACCTCTGCTGACCATGGGTTCTGTTTTCCTCTCTCCTGCTCTAGTTTGAAGGAACCACATTCCATGTATTCAGCAGTTACAGAGTCCACATTCCAGACAACAGCTTTATTTGGGTCTCATAGCCTGGACCATCCCTAAGCTGTCTTGATCACCCAAAATTTGACACCAGAAAATTGGGGAAAGCCTGTGTGCCCCCAAAGTCTTCTGAGATAACTCCACATAGCCCTCCCTACACACCGGTTTCCTCTGCCTTTCCCCTTCCTTTCAGGAGGAACACAATAAAGGCCATTGTCCAGAGTCGCATCACCCCATACCTCCTGGACGACCTGATACCGATTGGCAACACTCATGTCCTGTGTGCATATCCTCCTCCAGCCTGTCCTAAGTGTTCCTAACAAGTACCAGCTTTCTCCTCACTATAGCCTAATAAGGTAAGTATTATCACTATCCCTATTTTAGAGACAGGGTCACCCAGACACAGAAAAATAAATGCCTGACTAAAGGATACACAGCTAAAAGCCTGAGCTGGACACAGACCCACATTCCAGCTACTGGTTGATACTTTAGTATCTTGCTAAAAAATTTGAGATCTATTTTAGATAGTTCGTGATCCACCTAGAAATAGTGTAAGAATCAAGGAGGAAATAATCTGATCTCTTTTAATCCCCCTGTGTGAAGCCTGCTGTCAGCACACTGGCTTCCTGAACCTGATGCCTGCTGCAGGGTCTCAGGGACTTCATGGTCTTCTGTATCATCTTTCATGGCCAAGGCTCATCGGACACAACTGTCCCTAAATTCAAGTCCAAGTCTGGAGGATAAACAGTGCTACAGAACCAACCCATCATCCCTGGCAGTTCTGCCTACCTCTTCCCTGCAGCAGGGCTTCTGCATATTTGTATTTCAGGGCACTCACCATAAGCCATGCAAAGAGGAAAAAAGGCCAAGACCAGAGTGTGGAACCACATCGTGGAATGGCAACAGTTCTTCCGGCTCTGACTTCTCTATGCTCCTCTTAAAGGATGCGCTGTCCCCGCCCCAAACCTCAATCTCCACCCTGCACAGGCAGAACATCTACATCATCTAATGGAGTAGAAACACCTCCCTCTGCCAAAGAGTTTCCCAGAAGTCCTTTACGACCACCCAGCCATGTCTGCCATCTTTCATTTGAGCAGTCTGACAAGTAGCAGATGAACATAAACATATCTAACTTTTTATATAAGACTTCCCCCGTTGTAGAACTCCAGCCTCAGAGTCAGACAGCATCAGGTAAACTGGGTTGTAAGAAGAAGGTCCCACATTGTGGAGCAACTTGAAGCCCCAAAGTTGCTCAACTAGGGTATTAGGACACCCTTAGCTTCTGTGGTCTGGTATTTCCGATGGTTCTAAGCTTTCAAGTTTGGATGAGATCAGACAGTTTCCTCAGGCCTCTGCTGTTAGGATTTCACCATGACCTGTCTACCTAAATCTTTTCATGTGTTGAATCCTTGGCCCCAGGTCATGGGGCTACTGATGTGAGTGGATCATGAGGGCACTAAGTTCTGCAGTTTAATGATCCTTTGATGAGTCCACAGACGAATGACTGAGCTGTCAGGAGGAGGGACTTAGAGCAAGGAAGTGACTTGCCAGGGCATGCTTTTCAGGGTGGTAGTTTTTCCCTGGACTCAACCCTCTCCTCCACTCCCTCCCTTTTCTGTTTTATATTTGGAGGTTTACATCATATTAACATACCATCTATGTCATTGGGTTTCTTGAAATGTCTTTAAATGCGTTAGTTATTTTTTTTTTACTTTCAGACATTCATTTTTATAAATGGAAGACCAGTATTACACCTGATAAATTAAAGGTAAAGGTGGAAAATATAGCAATTTACTTAAAAATTAAATGATAATAAGATAAAAAAATAGTAAATGAGGAAATACAAACAACAACATAACATATTTATAAAACAATCTATACCTGAAAGCAAGTTACTTAATGCAAAAAATGAACCACTGACAGTTACTTAGTAACATACAGATAACTGTCTTGACCACCATCACCAGCTAGGTGACAGGCATTAGATTGGTCAAGGGTCATAGTCTTTGGTCATCTGGAGCTTCAGGGAATGTCTGCTGCCAGAGTCATGGGCAGATGCTATATTCTTTGTACACCTTCCATGTTCTAGAGTCTGTGCTGTTCACTATGGAGCTTCTCTTGCTGCAATAAACACCATGACCAAAAGCAACTTGGGGAGGCAAGGGTTTGTTTTGGCTTACAGCCCCCATGTCACAGTCTATCGCTGAGAAAAGTCAGGCCAGGAACTCAAGGCACAAATCTGGAGGCAGAAACTGGAGCAGAGGACATGAGGGAACACTGCTCAGAATACCCATCAAGAAGAGATGATCACAGCTTGCACAAAGCAAGGCTCCTCTCTGGAGCTTCTTCACCTTAGGGACAGCATATTGGACAAGGGTGTTCTACTCTCCAATTCTTTCAGCAGCGGTGTTTGCCAGATGTTGAGGGACAGATGGATTACTGCTGTTGTTTGTGGGTGAGCCTAGCTCTTCCAGGTGCTCTCTTCTGAATATGCCCCACTATTACAGTGTCATCTGTCCTGAAGTCCTCACTAAAGCCAAGCAAATGCCAACACTATGCTTTTGAACACCAGGACTGTGGATCCAATACGGTTTTTTTGTTTTGTTTTGTTTTTATCTTTGTGAACCTTTCAACCTCTAGAGTGTTGATACAGCAACGAAGACGGACTCTTATGACTCTCTGGTTTGGGGGTTGTTGTTTTTTGTGTTTGTTTGTTTGTTTGTTTGTTTTTTATTTCCTGCAGATCAGGCCATGAAAGCTCTCCCCATTAGGTCCTCACATGTGCTGCAACAACTTTCCCATCCTAAGCACGCTCTCTCCCGGTAAGCCCCTTCACCAGCCTGCACATTCGCTGCCGCAGCCATGCTTCCACAACACCTTTCCTGGCAGGTCCCTTCACACTTGAGCTCCAACCCATTCAAGCCAGCACTCATTAGTAAGTGTGCCCTGTATTTTAACACACTCAAACAGCAAAGTAGGTTGATTTTCCTGTTTTTTGTTTGTTTGTTTGTTTTTTGTTTTTCCTTCCCTTTCCTTCCCAGGGAACAAATGAGGCAAACTAACCAGCTAAGGACAAAGTTTATAAGCAACTGGCCTCCCCCTCAGCCATGGGAAAGATATCTGTGGAAGTACCAGGTCAGGTGTCTTCCCTGTGTAAGGCTGAGCACAATCCCTACTCTCCCCGCACCTCTGAGAAAGATGAAAGGTGACATATGTCTCAGACCAGAGGCCAAAAGAGGAGAATTGGGTTTCTGACTTGAGCAAACAATCCACAGCCTGAAGGCCTTTCGGAGAACAGAAGAAAAGGTCTACCTCACTTGAGCCTCTGTCTTTAAGAACTTTGCGGGAAAGTACAAAAACAAAGAGACTTCAGACCTTGCTCAACCTCTCCTCTGCCTGCGAGTTTAGCCTTTCATGGATTACACCGCTTCTCATGCTAAACATTACAGAGAAAACGAAAGGCATTAATGATGTTCTTTCTAGTTATCTGTTCAGTATACTTGTGTTCCATCCCAGGTCTGCAGACTTGCAGCTGCTGCCAGGAGCCGCCCCGGGAAGAAACACCTTTTCCCCATTGTCATGCTGCCATCTGCTGGACATGACGAAACTCACAGGCAAAGACGGGTGTTTCCTTCCTAAATGGGATGTTGGTTTGATTCAGTGAAAGGGGTCCAAGATGGGGGGGGTGGGGAGGGGAGAAGAAGATAAAAATACTTCCTAGTAAAAAGAAAACAAATTACTTATTTTAAAATAAGAAAGTTAGGACATATTTTGTATTTTTACGATAACGGAAAAGCATAGATAACAGATATGTGCTACATACTTGTATTGCAGATGACAAGGAAGTGATGTGGCTCTTGAGGACAATGATTTTATGAGACCGACCTGCTGCCTACTTTGCTAAGAAGGCACTAGGACAGTGGTTTTATATAGCTCACGTAGAGTAAGCTTAAAGAGTCTGGCCTTACACCAGCCCATGTTCTTAAGAATCTTGATTCCGTCAATAATATTTTAAAATACAAATACTCATTCCCAAAATAGCTCATGAAGTTACGTCTCTAAAGCTACATGTGGAGGCCTGTATCTATAACCCCAGCACTCGGGAAGTAGGAGCAGGAGGATTAGGAATCCAAGGTCACTCTCAGTTACGTACTGTGTTCAAGGCCAGACTAGGCTACACAAAACATGTCTCAAAATATCAACAAAAAAAAATTAAAATGCAACTATATTCATCGATGTTCAGGATATTAATACAGACTTCTAGAGAGATGTTAGCAACTGAGAAAGTTGTACGTAGACTGAGCATAGACTTAGCTGTTCTTAATCAAAGTGAGCATCAGATGTCTGTGAACTGAAAATACAGACATCCTGCCCATGCAAGAAGCTTCTACTTCATGTGACTGGAGACTGGTCAGCCATTGGACACTAGGATATTCATCCAAATGATTCCTCTACATTCCTGAGAGGGGAGCCGCAGTCAAATAGGAAAAAAAGAGAGATCAACTCTCATTTATATGTCATCTTTCACTCCATAACATGTAAGACTGCATATGAACAGGAAGGGATAGGGCTCTGTATCTGGGTGACTTGAAAATGTCACTAGCAAGACCCCCTACCAAAATTAGATCCCTATTTGAGGATGCCAGACATGGGCCATGTAAATGAGGCATGCATGTGCGTTCACATGTGTACACGGCACACATGTACATGTGTGGAAAACAAAGAACGATGTCAGGTGTCATCCCCAGGAATGGAGCCCACCTCCTTTAAGACAGGGTCTCTCGCTGGCCTGAAGCTCACCAATGAGGCCGGATTGGTTGGCCCGTGAGCCAGAGATCCACCAGTCTCCAGCTCCCCAGCACTGGGATGGGGTACTTTCCACCACATCCAGCATTTGTATGCAAGACTCTGCTGCTAATGCTTGGAAGCCAGGCACTGGATGGTCTTAACCACTCCCCCAAACTTGTAGCATTTTTGTTTTAAATAAGTGCTTTCAAGCTGATAGTTTTCCCCAAATATCAACACAGGAAAGAGCTCTCTACAGCTGCAGAGGCCACAGAATTTTCCAACTCCCTTGCAAAGGGTGTGACCTCTAGAAGCAGAAAGTGACCCAGGTATATCTTTTCCAAAACCACCTGAGCTAGAGATAGCCCACAATGTTATGTTCAGAAAGTCTGCACCTCGGCAGAAAGGGCCTTGCTGTGGAGAAGCCTGGTAGTTTCCTGGAAGATGTCTCCAGACAGTCTTGAGGAAGGCGTACCTTTCAGCATGCACCAAAGGGGTCCAGAGATTCCTAGCATATGAGAACAGAACTCTGCTGATCTCTGAGTTTGTTTTCATTTTCTAGGGAAGTTGGAAATATGACTTTTGGTATGAAGCTCCTCTAATAAAATTAGCCCACTACTGATTGCAAACCATTTCTTTTTTTGTGTGGGCTGAAGACGACACTTCTGGGTCATCAGAGTCAGTCTGTCAGTTGGAGATGTCTGAGCCAGGTAAACTCGGAGTTACTGGCATCTCAGAAACCCACTCACTCTTTGTGCCTCGTGTGTGACCCTGAAGCAGTCACAACAACAACTCCAGCAGATGATACAGGCACGTGTGGATATAAAAAGTAAGACTGTCACCTTAGTCTTGTCAGTATTGGTAAGCAGAACCCACCTACCAGGTGGCTACGTCGATTCCATCCTTCCTAGTGTAAATATGAGTTCTCCAGAGAAAGCCTACAGCTTCACTCTAGATCAGTTCCCCTCTGCTAAATCTTAAAACAGCTTGCCCCTCCTGAGGAGCACTCAGCAAACTTACACCATAGGATATTCAGAGGTGTAGATCTTTCCCAGTACCTGCTTACACGCCTTTTGTTCACTGCGGTACGCCCTGGGGACATGTCTGGTAGATACGACACGCTCAGCGCAGCTTTGTGAACTGTGGAATCATCATGACCCCAGCAGCAAAGCCTCCTTTCCCTTCATTCCTAGCCCGACCTTTGCTCTCTGGTTTTAGACCTTTACTTCCCTGGACCGTGGATGAC
>CABHPR010119790.1:0-22678 GCA_902168415.1 Peromyscus melanophrys
TTTTGAGGGACAATGGTATTCATTTTCAATTACTTTTAGTCATACCCTGAGCACAAATTTTTGTTCAGGAGATCCAAGATAAAGTAGGAAGGCCTCCATAGGGTACCATCCATTCCAATAAGAAACTGAGTTGGTAATTCCAGCTAGAGAGGGCAGGTATGTATAAAACAGTCAACCTGTGTCATTAGAGAGGAAGCATCGCCATCAGGATTAAGACCACAGTTATCAGGATCAGAGTTATGATTTCTACTGATAAAGAGCAAAAAATCATGGCTTTATACATACCTTGGAGGAGCAAAGGGTTGTGAGTGCCCATTTGTTCTGACTAAGGTTCCTAAGCAGCAAGGGAAACCTCAGACCTTGTGGGACCTGTTTGTCACTCAGGAGGAGCCAGGCTTGGGAGGCAGGTTAGAAACCATCTGATGAGCATTTATCAGCCTTACCCACCATGCTCCTCCACTTAAGTGTGACGAATACTAAGAGCTGAGTGTGCATTGAAGTGGCTTTGGTACTTTTTACTTCACTGAAGATAAACTCTGGAACTCAGTTTCAAAGGGAGGGCAGATCCTGGAGGAGGAGGGTGGAAACATTGGTGGCTGCTCATGTGGGGCTAGGGGAACCTGAGCCAGGGGAGAAAAGTGAAGCATTTGTCTGTAAGCCATTGAAGTGAAAACTCATTTTCTTCTACTGAACCAGAAATATGTGTTTCCTGAGGAGCACCTGTGCATGCAGGACAGAGTAGAAACTCTTCCTGCGCTGGTGGTCCTATGGTCCCTGCTCCAGAATCTCTCAATTCTAATTGAATCATAATATTTTTATTGCATTTCACACATGTCTATTTTTCTAGGTTTTTTAAAAAATATTTTGAAAGGAAGAAAGTGTAGCTAGAGTTTTCCTGCCTGGCCCACGGTCAGGATAAATCTCTCTCATCTGCCAGTCCCACAGCCACTCAGACCCAATCAAGTAAACATAGAGACTTATATTGTTTACAAACTGTTTGGCCGTGGCAGGCTTTTTGTTAACTGTTTTTATATTTTAAATTAATCTATTTTTATTAATTTATACCTTGCCACGTGGCTCGTGGCTTATCGGCATCTTTACATGTTGTTTGTCCTGGCGGTGGCTGGCAGGCAGCGTCTCCTCAGCCTTCTCCTTCCCAGCATTCTCTCCTCCTTGTTCCGCCTATACTTCTTTTTGCCTGACCATTGGCCAATCAGTGCTTTATTTATTGACCAATAAGCAACATTTTTGACATACAGACCATCCCACAGCAAGAAAGTTTGCTTTTCAGTTTGTGTATTTATAGAATAGGTTCATGCTTTAGACTCTAGCATTTTACCTAAATCATAAAAGGTCACTTTTGAATTAAGACTGAAAAATTTTGTTAGACTATTTGTACTATGAAGGAACACTGGGGGATTTAATGTAATTTTCAGTGTTGGAATGTCAGAGAAGTAAATAGATGCTAGGATTTCTATTGAACCCCCTGAGCCACTGGGTAAAATATTATCACCGCAGAGGGTGGATGTCTTTGCAAGATGCTCTTGAAATGCAAAGAAAGAGACAAAAAGATCCAGAAGCAGCTATACGAAGCACAGGCTTCAGCACTCTGGAAGTGATGCTCACTGGAGATGCTGCCTTTGTCCAAAGACACCCAATGAGGATGGTTCTTCGTTTTCTTTTTCATGACACATTTATCCCATATCCACAAACATTATTTTTGCATATTTATTAAATCAGAGATGGTATCAGTAATGATTTTTAAAGTGTTCAGAATAGACTGACTACGTAGGAATTTATTAAGTTAATTGACCTCCTTGAATGCATTTATAGTTATGAGGCGTAATCTAGGAGCTAATGATCTTGTTTATTTATTTATTTTATTCATAGTATTCTTGCTAAAAAACCTCATGGGTTTTCTGGTCTGCCTATAAATACGTTGCTTTATTTTGAATATGTCTCTTTTTATTCTTTGTTTTGTTAAAACAGATTTATCCTATTGTATATTAGTATTGTTTTAAGGTTTAAGGTTGTCATGGTTATTGCAGACTATTAAAAATTCTCCATTATTCTATTACAAAAAGAGATTTTTCTTAGTAACTCTGTTTCTCTTTTAATTTTCTCTTTAAACTTTTTTTTGATGTTGAAAATAAAGTTTATTTTTATACAGTATATTCTGGTCATGGTTTCTCCTCTCTTATCTCCTCCCAGATCCTCCCCCTCCTTCTTATCATTTCAACGCCACATCTTCTTTCTTTATCTCTTAAGAAAACAAACAGATGAATAAAAGATAAACAAACAAGGAGAAAACAAAAAGAAACAAAGAATATGTGAAATGCACTTCCCCCTACACACCATAAAAATACAAAATCAAAAACCATAATATACAAGCAAAAGACCAGTAAGATTAAAAAAAAAAAAGCCCAAACAAGGCATTATGAGACAAAACATCTCCAAAACTACTTTGAACTGGTTTTATGTTGGCCATCTCATAGAGTGGGCCTTAGTTCCCAATCAGATAGTGGTTGGCTAAGCCTGCAACATTTGTGCCTCTATTGAACAAGCATATCATGCAGACAGGTCGCTATTGTTAATCCAAGGATTTATAGTTGGGTTGGTGTTTATCTTTGTTTCCTGGAGCATGTAGAGTACTTTCCAGTATCATAAACAATAGTCAGTGGGGATGAAGGTGCGAGGTAGGCACCAGCTCAACTTCTCCCTGTTCACTGAGCTATGTAAGTAAGTTAGTCAAAATTACTGTAATTAGATTTAATATGTGTGAACAGGACTGATGCTTATATAAACTCACAGAGATAAAGACAGAATGCCCAAGACTTGCACAAGTTCAAGCCACACAAAACCACACTGGAGAGACGGGGAACAAAGTCCCACCCCTACCACAGCGCTGTTTGCAGCTGATGCCTGCTGCAGAGGGGTATGTGTTTTCTCCAGTGGGGTGTCCTGGGTACATCAGCTACACTCCGGGGCAGGCCCCAGGCTCAGGAGCAATTCGCCAACATAAAACACACTCTTTTTTTGGTCTCTGTGTGTATATGTTTTCTGTTCCTGTTTTGTTATTTTTCAGTTTCTGTTTTTATTTTGTTTTGTTTTCTGAGGTAAGGAAAGAACATGAAGATGGATAGTTAGAGGGGTGGAGGAGGATCTGGGAGGAGTTGGGACAGGGGAAGAATACTACCAAAATATATTGCATGGAAAAAAACCAGAAAAAAATAGGAAAAAATCTAACATGGTAAAAATGTTTATAAAGTAAAAACAATTGCGTGTGTTTAATCTTTTAAAAAGAATGTTTAAAATGTTAGCTAATGTCAGCTGGCAAGATGGCTCAGCGGGTAAAGGCACTTGCCATGACAGTCTGAAAATCTGAGTTAGATCCCAGGAGTTCGTGGTGAAAGGAAAGAACTCACTCACGAAATTTACACCATGGCATGTGCGCAAACAAACAAACGAACAAACAGAAAAAAGAGTCAAAGAAAAAACACAAGGAACACACACAGATAAAGAGACACACACATTTACACAAACAAAACCTATAAAAAATGTCAGAAACCGTAATATATAAGCAAAGGTTAAAAAAAATGCCTAGATAACTTTGGAGGAAAAAAAAAACCCTCCAAAAATACCATCGAGTTCATTTTGTGTTGGCTGACCACTCCTGGGCACAGGGCCTGTCCCTAAGTGTGGTTTGTGTATCTAGTGATTAGTTGTCGTCAACTGGAGATAGCTTACAGGTTAGGGATGGGGCTTGTGTCCACTTCTCTCAGAGCTGACTCCATCCGCCTTGGACCTGTGCTGTCCCTGTGCCTGCTGCCACAGTCTCTGTGAGTTCATGTGTGCATCAGTCCTGTTGTGTCTAGAAGACCTTGTTTCCTTGGTGTTCTCCATCTCCACTGACTCTAACAATCTGTCCACCTCCTCTTCTGCAAAGTTCCCTGAGCACCAAGGGGAGGGTGTGTAGCTGGGTGTGCTCACCTTTCTTCTACCATGAATACGAGTCAGTAGGGTGGGCTCTAGTTACTCCCTAGCTCGGCTTCTCCATGTTCAGTGAATTATGCAGGTGTTGTCTTCAGCAACAGGGCCTTACCACCAGTTTGTGGAGAGCAACCAAAATCCTTGGCAATAACCTGAGTTGTTTAGGGGTTTCCATGGGACCCCTTTGACCAACAACTCAATTAGATGTAATGCATTCCTGGAAGTGGAGGTTTCACTTGGTGGTGAGAGATGTCTAGCTGGAACGGTGTCTCCCTGTTATTTGGTGATTCCATTTATATTTCCTTTACATTTGTATACATTTTAAGAAGCTTTACTGTAGTGTGTTTCCATATGACCCCTCAATGGCCCTGATTTAGTTATCCTTCCCCACGTTTCCTCTTACTCCTCTCCCCCTCCCCATCTCTGATTTACCTCTTCCAGTCTCCTTCGTCCCATGCATCCATAATATACGTTCTATTTCCCTTTCCGGGGGGATCTTTCCCTTCCCCCAGTCCTTTATAACTAACATTTGTGATTATATGGATTGTACAGCCCGCTTATCAAAGATTTAACAAATTACTTCCACATGTAAGTGGAATATTTGTCTTTTTGGGTCTGGGTTACCTCACTCAGGTTGATTTTTTTCCCTAGGTCTATCCAGTTACCTGAAAATTTTACAATTTTGAGTTTTTTGAATAACTGAGTGATATTCCATTGTAAAATGTACCACATTTTCATTATCTATTCATCTGTTTCTGGACATCTAGGTTATTTCCAATTTCTGGCTATTATGAATAGAGCCGCAATAAACATGGTTGAGCAAGAGTCACTGTAGTAGGCCATAGAGTCCCATTTTTAATTGCATTGTCTTCTTGATGCCCAGTTTTTTGAGTTCTTTATATATTTTACATATTAGCTCTCCATTAGATGTGTAGTTTGTAATAGTCTTTTTCCATTCTGTAGCCTGCCGCCTTGTGTGAATGAGGGTGTTCTTTGCTGTGCTGTAGATTTTCAGTTTCTTGAGATTCTGTTTATTAATTGTGCTTAGTGTCTGTGCTGTTGGTGTTCTGTTCAGAAAGTCTTTTCCTGTGCCGATGAGTTCAAGACTATGTCCCACTTTCTCTCCTGTAAGATTCATTGCACCTGGCTTTGTGTTGAGGTCTTTGATGCACTTGGACTTGAGTTCTGTGCAGGACGGTGATTATGGATCTATTTGCATTCTTCTGCATGTCGACATCCAGTTTGACCAGCACATTTTTTTTTTTGAAGATGCTGTCTGTTTTTCCAGTGTGAATTTCTGGCTTCTTGTCCACAATCAGGTGTCTATGGGTGTATGGACTTACATCTGGGACTTCAAATTGATTCTGTTGATCAAGGGGACTTTTTTTTGGCTAATACCATGCTGTTTTTATTACTATAGCTATGTAGAAGAGCTTGAAATAAGGGATGGTAATACCCCAGAAGTTCTTTTATTGTACATGATTCTTTTAGCTATTCTGGGTTTTTTGTTTTTCCATATGAAGTTGAGTATTGTTCTTTCAAGGTCTGTAAAGAATTGTGTTGGGATTTTGATGGGGATTGTGTTGAATCTGTAGATTGCTTTTGGTAAGATGGTCATTTTTACTATGTAAATCCTACTGATCCATGAATATGGGAGATCTTTCTGTTTTCTGATATCTTCTCCAATTTCTTTCTTCAAAGACTTGAAGTTCTTGTCATACAGGTCTTTCACTTGCTTGGTTAGAGTTACATCAAGATATTTTATATCATTTGTGGTTATTATAAGGGATATTATTTTCCTGACTTCTTTCTCAGTCCTTTTATCATTTGTATATAGGAGAGTTCCGGATTTTTCTGAGTTAATCTTGTGTCCAGCCACTTCACTAAGGGTGTTTATCAACTGTAGGAGTTCCCTGGTAAAAATTTTTGGGTTGCTTATGTATACTATCATATGATCTGCAAATAGTGACACTTTGACTTCTTCATTTACAATTTATATCCCCTTGATCTCTTTTTGTTGTCTTTTTGCTCTAGCTAGAACTTCAAGTACCATATTGAATAGATACGAAGAGAGTAGAAAGCCTTGTCTTGTTCCTGATTTTAGTGGAATTGCTTTGTGTTTCTCTCCATTTAATTTGATGTTGGCTGTCAGCTTGCTGTATATTGCTTTCATTATGTTTAGCTATGTTACTTGTATTCCTGATCTCTCCAAGACTGTTTTCATGAAGGGGTGTTGGATTTTTGTCAAAGGCTTTTTCAGCATCTAATGAGATAATCTTGTGTTTTTTTTTTTCAGTTTATTTATGTGATGGATTACATTGACAGATTTTTGTATGTTGAACAATCCCTGCATCTCTGGGATGTAGCTCACTTTATCATGGTGGATGATCTTTTTGATGTCATCTTTGATTCCATTTATAATATTTTATTGAATATTTTTGTATCAATGTTCATGAAGGAAATTGGTCTGTTATTCCTTTTCTTTGTTGCATCTTTGTTTGGTTTGGATATTAGGGTGACTGTGGCCTCATAAAAAGAATTTGGCTATGTTTTTCTGTTTCTGTTTTGTTGAATAATTTGAAGAGTATTGGCATTAGCTCTTCTTTGAAAGTCTGGTAGAATTCTGTGTTAAAACCATCTGGCGCTGGAGTGTTTTTGGTTGGGGGAATCTTAATAACTGCTTCTATTTCCTTAGGGGTTAGAGGTCTATTTACAGTGTTTATCTGATCTTGATTTCATTTTGGTATGTGATATCTATTAAGAATTTTGTCCATTTCTTTTAGATTTTCCCTTTTGTAGAGTACAGGTTTTTGAAGTATGACCTAATGATTCTCTGGATTTTTTAAGTGTTTTTTTTTTTTTATGTACCTCTCTTCATTTCTGATTTTGTTAATTTCGATAGTCTCTTTCTGCAATTTAGTTAGTTTGGACAAGAGTTTGTCTATTTTGTTGATTTTTTTTCAAACAAACAACTCTTTGTTTCATTGATTCTTTGTATTGTTCTCTTTGTTTCAATTTTATTGATTTCAGCCCTGAGTTTGATTATTTCCTGCCATCCACTTCTCTGTTATATGTTTGCTTCTCTTTGTTCTAGAGCTGTCAGGTGTGCTGTTAAGTCGCTAGTGTGAGATCTCTCCAACTTCTTCATGAAGGCACTTAGTGCTATGAACTTTACTCTCAGCACTGCTTTCATAGTGTCCCATAAGTTTGCGTATGTTGTGCTTTCATTTTCATTGAATTCTAGGAAGCCTTTAATTTCTTTCTTTATTTCTTCCTTGACCTAGTGGTGATTCACTTGAGAATTGTTCAGTTTCCAATAGTTTGTAGGTTTTCTGTGGTTTATGAGGTTATCGAACTCCAGCTTTAATCCATGGTGATCTGATAAGGTAAAGGACGTTATTCCATTTTTTTTTTTTGGGTATCTGTGACCAAGTATATGGTTAATTTTGGAAAAGGTTCCATGAGGTGCTGAGAAGAAGGTATATTTTGTTTGGGTGAAATATTCTGTAATCTATCTGTTAGGTCCAATTGAGTCATAAAGTCTGTTAGCTCCAGTATTTCTCTGTTTCATTTCTGTATGGATGATCTGTCCATTGATGAGAATGGGGTGTTGAAGTCTCCCACTATTAATGTATATGGTTCTATGTGTAATTTAAGCTTCAGTAATGTTTCTTTTACAAATGTCGATGTTCTTGTATTTGCGGCATTGTTATTCATAATTGAGACATCTTCTTGGTGGATTTTTCCTTTGATGAGTATGAAATATCCTTCTCCATCTCTTTTGATTAAATTTTGGTTTGAAGTCTATTTTGTTAGATATTAGGATAGCTACATCAGCTTGCTTCTTAAGTCCATTTGATTGGAAAATCTTTTTCCAACCCTTTACTCTGAGGTAATGTTTGTCTTTGATGTTGAGGTGTGTTTCTTGTATGCAGCAGAAGGATTGATACTGTTTTCAAATCCATTCTGTTAGCCTGTGTATTTTTACTAGATAATTGAGCCCATTGATATTGAGAGAGATTAATGCCTAGTGGTTGTTATTTTTTTTTGTTGTTGTTGGTAGTGTGTGTGTGTGTGTGTGTGTGTGTGTGTGTGTGTGTGTGTGTGTTTCCCTTCTTTGGGTTTTGCTGATGTGAGATGACCTATTGCTCATGTTTTTGTGGGTATAGTTAACTTCCTTGGATTGGGGTTTTCCTTCTAGTACCTTCTGTAGGGCTGGATTTGTAGATAAATATTATTTATATTTGACTTTGTCAAGAAATATGTTGCTTTCTCCATCTATGGTGATTTAAAGTTTTGCTGGGTATAGTAGTCTTGGCTGGCATCTGTGATCTCTTAGAGTCTGCAAGAAGTGTGTCTTGGCCCTCTGGCTTTTAGAATCTCCATTGAGAAGTAGATGTAATTATGATAGGTCTGTCTTTATATGTTACTTGGCCTTTTTCCTTTGCAGTTTTTAATATTCTTTCTTTATTCTGCATGTTTAGTGTTTTGATTATTATGTGGTGTGGGGACTTTTTTTCTGAACCAGTTCATTTGGTATTCTGTAAGCTTCTTGTACCTTTATAGGCATGTCCTTCTTTAAGTTGGAAAATTTTTCTTCTGTGATTTTGTTGGATATATTTTCTGGGCTTTTGAACTTGGATTCTTCTTCTTCTATTCCTATTACTCTTAGGTTTGGTTTTTTTCATAGTGTCCTAGATTTCCTGGATATTTTGTGTCAGGAATTTTTTAGATTTAACATTTTCTTTGATGAATCTATTTTATCTATCATATCTTCAATGCCTTAGATTCTCTCTTTCATCTCTTGTATTCCGTTGGTGATGCTTGCATCTATAGTTACTACTTGCTTACCCAGACTTTCCATTTCCAGAATTCCCTCAGTTTGTGTTTTCTTTATTTCCTCTATTTTTATTTTCATGTCATAAATAGTTTTATTCATTTCCTTCAATTATATGTTGTTTTCACTGCTTTCTTTAAGGGATTTACTTATTTCCTCCATTTGTTTGTTTGTATTTTCCTATCTTTAAGGAGTTAATTAATTTCCTCCAGTTGTTTGTTTTGTTTTCCTGGATTTATTTATTTATTTCTTCTTTAAGGACCTCTATCATTTTTGTATGGTTGGTTCTAAGGTATTTTTTCTTTTCTTTCAGATATATTGGGACATTCAAGGCTTGCTGTGGTAGAATGACTAGGCTCTGGTGGAGACATATTACCCTGGCTATTATTGATTGTGTTTTTATGCTGGCATCTAGGTACCTGGGTTTGGGGTGATTATAGGTCTAGTTGCAGATTTCTGGGTTTCTCTTTATTGGGTGGCTGTTTTGCTCATTGGTTTCTGTCCCCTCTCTAGATTTTCAGAGATTGTGATGACTGTGTGTTGCCTGTTTTCCTGACCTGTCCATCTGGTGTGTTCACAGTGATTGCTTGCTGGTGTTTTGAGGCTGGGATGCCAGGAGGCGTGGGGTGAGGGAGATCAGAAGGGATTGATCTGCGGGGTCTACAGGAGGCATGGAGAAGGGGAAAGGGAGGTTGTAGTGGTGTTCTGTGCAGCACTAGGATGAAAAAGGCCCATTTTTAATAGAAAGAAAAACAACAGTAGAAGTAGGAGAGTCTCTGACTCTTTTGCCTGCTCTTGGGTCCCTTTTTCTCCTACTGGATGGCCTTGCCCAGCCTCAGTGTGAGGGTTTGTACCTAGTCTTGTTGTATCCCATTGTGCTGTGCTCAGCTGACATCCTTGGGAGGCCCACTCCTTTCTGAGGGGAAACAGAGGAGCAGTGGATCTGGGGGAGGTGGGGACACGAGGAAGAGTGGAGGGAGGAGGAGAAACTGCGGTTGGGATGCACTGTATGAGAGAAGAATTTAAAAAGCTGTTGGTAGGGATTATACTGATTTAGTAAAGGGCAGTTGGTAGGTAGGTTCTCCTCCAAGTTCCATGACTTCATTAGCACCAAGCGATTGGTTAGATTTCAGTACCGGGCATGATATCCCTTTTGTTGAGTGAGTCTTAAGTTAATTAGGTGTTGGTTACTGCTAATATATACATTCCCTTACTGCACTATTGGGGTTATCATGCCATGCTGGGGATTTTGTGGTTCATAGGGATCATAGATGGGTAGGACTGTTGGTTACTTTCCTCTTTTGGAAGACTTCATGGCTCCTTCTGGTATCATGAACGGTATTCTTCAAGGAGGAGGCATTCAGGTCAGTTCTGGCAAAGGGGACCCTGGGCCCTGTTTCTGAAGTGCATGGTGTCTTCAGCTACAGGAACTTACCTTCTACATATCAATTAGTAAATAGTTTTGATAAACTGTATATGTATATTACTTTGATAAAATTTGATATGCTGAGCTCTGTGAGGAATTCAGATAATAAATTCATTTACTTATTATTTATCCTTATTTTTCAGTAAATAACTCTTTGAAATATGTTCATTCAGTCTTATTTATTGCATGTATAGGTGTTTGGGTGGGTAATGTTCACATGTGTGTATGTGTGTGTGTGCATGTGCAAGTGCTCATGTATGTGTGTGTGTACATGAAGGGGAAGCGCTCGTGCATGTGTATGTGAACGAAGGTGAAAAAGTGCTTATGCACGTGTGTGTGCACCAAGTCCAAGTGCTTATGCATGTGTGTGCATGAAGGTCAAATGTTCATGCATGTGTGTGCACATTGTTATCTTCCTCAATCACTTCCTACCAGATCTTCTTGATCCAGCATCTGTCACTGAACTCAGAGATCACAGATTTAGCTAGGCCAGCGAGACCCAGGGCTCCTCCTATCTCTACTTTCCCATTTCTGGGATTGCAGATTCCTGGCTCTTTATGTGGGTCCTGGAAATCTGAACATAGATCTTCATGCTTGTATAGCAAGTGCTTTGCTGACTGGCTGTCTAGGAACTCCTTATTTAGCCATGCTTAAAATAACTTCACAGTATAAAAAGGAAATCTAGCTATATTGTGCTTATTAATACTTTGTGAGAATTAGTTAATTAATCCATTTTAAAAGAAGGAAAAAATGATCAAAGCTGCAGCTGTGAGCGGTCAGTTTGGACATGCTAGAGATAACTGATATTTAATCAAGTAATTTCCAGGTAAATACATAATATATAGTCTAACTAAAACAGTAGAGTTTTGAAAATGTAAAAAGCTAGAAAGGTTGTGTGATTTTTGCTGCATAGTAATGACTTATTAAGATGTAGGGCAATGTAGCATTTGAGATTGACTTTTCATATCTTATATATTTTTATATGTATTAGTGTTTGCCTCCATGTATATATATTTACCATGTACATGCCTGGTGCTCTCAGCCAGAAGAGACTGTCAAGTGACCCCTGGATCTGAAGTTGTGTAAGATGTGAGCTGCCAGGACAGATCCTCCAAAAGGGCAGCACATGCTCTTAACCATGTTAATCCAGCCAACTCTCAGGCCCCGAGATTGACTTTTAATACTCATGTTGAAAATTGTTGCTTTTTCTCTCTTCCATGCAAGAAGCCATAACTTATAACACTTGGCAGTCAGCTGATTGCTGTCATATTTTGTGTGCTAATTCTTGGGTGAACTATACAGCAAATTAAATGATTGATGATTGCTGCATAATCCAAGGCTGATTTCAACCAGTCAAAATGTTGCAGTGTTGGCTTAATTATAAGAAAAGTCTGTGGCCCATGGTTTCTGTGACAACTCATGGTCAGGTGACTTGGATATGTCTTGCCAAGCTGTTCCTGAGAAATAAATATACTGTTTGTAAACAGAATTGCTAAGCCTTCTCTCACAAGATTTCGAGTTTACAAAGTATGAGACAGCTGGGCCAAGGGTCAAAGGTGAAAGGTAGGAAGCCATTTGGGGCCTATTCTCTTGCAGAGCCTTTGGCTGCCTTTCAGACTGAGCTCTTGGAAACAGTTCACACAAAGGCCTTCTGCCAACAGACTACTGACAGTTGGCTTAGGCAGGATCCTGTCACAAAATCCTCTCCTTTGCTTTTCTCTCTGTGTCTTGGCTTTGGAAATTTATAAAAATACAAGGAGTATCATACAAACCACATATGTAAATGAAATAACCAAATCAACTTGGGTATTATATAAAATAAGTTTAGACTGACTTTTCTTTTAGAAACTGAGGTCCAGAAATTGGATTTATGAAGATATATTCTTGAAAAATTGATGGAAAAAAGACATTTTGGAAAAATAGTAAATATATTAAAACAATAAAGAAGATTAAAAATAATGGCAAAACATTCTTGGGTCAAATGTAAGTTTCTTAAAGCTGAAGTATCCCTGTGCTCACATAGTCTACTGAGACATGTTAATTTATTAGTTTTAAATTTTTAAATTATTTTATTTAGTTAGTTATTATTTATATGGTTATTAAGAGCTCATTTATTAGTATATGTTATGGTTTGACCTCTACGATTTGGTGTGTCTTCAGAAGGAAGAAGGGAATTTAGGGTTCCTCAGAGGTTCTCTTCCTTTAGATGTCTTTAATGCTGTTGTTATTTTTGTTTTGGGTAGGAATTCATTCCAAGAGTAGGAAAAACAAACAAACCCAACTAAGCCCTCTATCTTCCTTCTTCAGCGTTAATACTTGTCTCAAAGGGCCTTCTTTAGTTACTGGCTATTCCACTGGCCTTACTGGTCTATTTTGTAGATTTCTACAGTTACAACTTCTATTTTGGTTAGTTTTGGCATACTTTCACCCCTGGATCTGTGACCATGTGTTAATAATGACTTGCAACACTGGAAAAAGGTATGTTTTTGACCAAGTACCCTAGGCTAGTTAGATCCTCTTGTTTCAATACAGAATGCTGGGGTCAAAGGTGTGAACTCCTAGCTGTACATTTCTAAAGGAGAAAATTATGAGGTAAAAGACAGTGAGATGGTGGTAAAGGATCCATGTCTAAATACAAACTATGAGCCATTAACCACTTTAACTGTGAGTATGCTTCTTTAGAATGTTAGCAATTAATTACAAAGAGATCACCTGGCTGAATGGAAAATAAGCACATTTCATTAGGAAATTTAGTTTACTTGTTAGGGTGGAACCAAGGCATGCAGTTTGCATCATAACCAGTGAGATGCCTCTTGCTTTTATTTAATCTGTACCACTGAGGCAGGCATAGGTGAGTTGGCCTTTCCAATGGGCTTCGTTTTTCTTTTTTATCTGAACATGGTTTCCCCTCCCTCTACTCCTCCCAGTTGCTCCCTACCTCCTCTCCCATCTAGATCTGCTAGGTTTCATTTTCACATGTTGACAACATTCAGTTATTGGAAAGCAAGTTCCTTAAAAATACAAAAATCATTGAAGTTTTAATGAAGTCAAGCACAACAGATGCAACATTAATTCTATTGAATGAAGATTCTCCTCATTCATTCTAAATGAAGAGAATATACAGGTTATTTGTGACAGTATAAAATGATGGTTCTAGGGTTGGAGAGACTGTTCAGTAAAGAGCACTTGCTGCTCTTGCAGAGGACAGGAGTTTGGTTCCCAGCATGGCAGCTCACAACCATCTGTAACTACAATTCCAAGGAGCTGACATCCTCTTCTGACCTCCATGGGCATCAGATATACAAGTGGTGTACATACACATATGCAGGCAAAGTATCCATACACATAAAATAAAAATAAAAATTTTAATAAATAAAATAATGCTTCTACAAATTCCAAGTTTTTTAAAAATGATTTTTACATTTTTACAAAAAGAACAATGAAAATTATAAATGTTTGGAAGTGTCACAATGCTTTATAAATAATCAGATGGTGTGATAATACTTACAAATGTTTTATATCTTATGTCTTCTAATTACCCATTAACCAAGGACCAAATCAATAATATGATTTTCCGATATTGTATACTGCTTTCTCATAAATTTAAACAGTGCAGCTATGTCTAATGATAAAAATATAATCATTGATAGAAATAAACACTATGAAAGCACAATTCTTACTATTGGTTGAATGCAATTCAAAATAGAAAGTAATGAAGAAGAAAATACACTGTGTGTGTATATGTGTGTATACAAGCTATCTATCCTGGATTCGTAATGCTAAAGATTATTCATTTCTCAATAATATAAATGACAGTTGGTAAAGCTGTTGTTACTACTGCTGGATGAAATACAAAGAAAGATATAAAATCTCCCTACACAGTACTATGTCAAAGGCACCAAAACTACTGGTACTGATGCTGACATTGATGAGGCCAAGCTGCATCTTACACACTCCAGAGGAAAGTCAAGATGTCTTGGCCAGCAACTTGCGCTTCTAGCAACCACCTTCTGGTTCCTGTCGTTTGGGCCGTAGCTAGGATAACCACCTTCTGGTTCCTGTCGTTTGGGCCGTAGCTAGGATGTAGTCACCAGCCTCAGCAGCCTAGTGTCGCCTCACGCTGGAGGAAACAGAAACAGGATCAATGGTAGCGAACTTCACAAAGAAGATGAGGAAAAGAGAGGCAGGACTACAGAGGAAATGTAAACTGCATCCGTGAACTATTTCATACCTTAAGGTACCCATTTACTTTCTCACAACACTTATTCACTAACTAAGAAAAATGGCAAAAGGACTGAACTGAATAGAAAGAAAAAAAAGTATTTAGAATGCAGTTAGAAATTACTTTGGTTTAGGAAAATGGCCCCAGGAGGTTCTTTTCTCAGGTCTATGACCTCTCTGGTGGCCAGGTTTACAGTCCCAGGCATGAACTCCTCCCTGTTAAGGGGGCTTTAAATCCAGTTGCTCAGCTGTTGGTTGTTCCCCAAGAAAAAGCTTCACTGCTGCAGCATGGTGTATGCATATCTCGCCAATCCGGTCATTGTTGTGGTTCACGGGTTTACATCCCATTAGACTGATTGCGCCTCTCCCATGGCAGCTTGCATAGCATCTTCCCACTGTGTCCCAAGTATGTGGTGTCTTCAGCAAAGGGAGGCATTCCGGGAGGCATCCAGGGGAAACAACAATCTATACTGTTTTGTGAGTCTCTTGGACAACCCTTACCAACAACTCGAAGCGAGGTTTCGCATGCCTAGAACTGGGGGAGTGTTAAAGGGTCCATGGCTCTTGTGGGGAGCACTATCACCCTAAGTGGCATAGCTTCATTTAAATTATTTGTGTATACACATACACTTGTATATTACATATCGATTTTTAAGTAAATATAAAGCAATATTTCCTACGGCTTTTTCAACCATCATTGATAGTCTATATTCTTCTCCCTTCTTCTCCCCCCTCAGTATTTCCCTTCCCAGCAAAAAGCCACCCCCAATGTTCCCATCCCCCCTCATAGCACCTGTGTCCTGCTACTCCCTTCTCTATCGTTCCTGCACTGCCCTCCCTGCTGCACCACAGTCGCTTTTAACAGTTTCTACAGTCACTCCAAGTTATTATCCACACCTGAAGATTTGGAGCTAGGAACCACAAATGAGAGACCATGTGGTGCTCATCTTCCTGGGCCTGGGTGACCTCACTTAATATAGTGTTTTCTGCTTCCTTCCTTTTACCTGTGAATTTCATTCTTCTTTACAGCTTTGTAATATTCCACAGTGTCTATATACCACATTTTCATTATTCATTCTTCAGTTCAAGGACATTTAGGTTGTTTCCATTTCCTGGCTATTGTGAATACAGCCCCTGTGCACATCACATAGCGGAGGAAGTATGTCGAGCCTTTGGACATACACTAAGGAGTAGTATAGCTAAGTCACAGGGTAGATTAATTAATTAATTAGTTAATTAATTAGTGAATTTTAGTTTTGAGTTTTGAGAATTCACTATACTGATTTCCAGAGTGCCCAGACCAGTTTGCAATCCTGCCAACAGTGAATTAGGGTCCCTTTCCCCACAGTAGATATATATCTTAATGATTTTTATTTTAATGGTTTATACAATACAATCATATCATACATTTACTTTACTTAAACATATATAGACATATCTGACCAACAAGAAAAGAAGAAAAATCAAAATAAACATGTGTTCTGAAATGCATGTGAGCTGTGAATCTGTTGCTTCTCTTAGCTTCTTTGCATGCCTGGTCACAGGGTTTAGAGATATGTGTTTGTTTTTGTCAGTTCTCATGACTGAGCCTCAAGGTATCTCGGTGAGCACTCCATCACTGCAGTACACCTCAGTCAGAAACTGAGTTTTAGAAAAGGATGTGAAATACAAGATCAATTAATTCTGCCATTTATCCAAGAAAAAAGATATGATAGAAACAGCTATTTTCAACATGCTGTTGCCTTAATCTTCCTTATATTTTATTATTTATTTATTTATTTATTTATTTATTTATTTATTTATTTATTTATCTATCTATCATCTATCTATCTATCATTTATTTATTTATCTGTTTACTTTCTTGGGATTGGATGAAAAGCACTGTACATTCTAACCTAACATTCTACCATAGAGTTACACTTGCCCAATTCCTCCTGCTGACTCTAGTTCCTAATCCTCGAGAAACAGACCATTTAACTGTAATGACTTTTTGTTTTTGGTAATTTTTAGCAGTCAGGCAGTGTATGATGTTCTATTTTAAATCTACTTTGGCTTGGCAATTTTCAGTACTAGCCTATGCAGTGACGACCCCAGATTTTGTGCGTGTGTGTGTGTGTGTGTGTGTGTGTGTGTGTGTGTGTTGCTGACATTTGTAGAGTAAGAGGAGTTGGAGGGGAAGATGGGTGAATATGATGAAAATGCGTTGTACCCATATATGGACTTTTCAAAGACATTAGTTCATTATTTTAAATAGATTAGGCATAATTTCCTTTGTAAAATGACAACTTACTGAGAGTGCTAACGGATGGATTTTATTATTTATTTATATGCTTGGGAATATTTTTATAAATGCTGTGTAAAACTAACAGTAAGAACAAATGCTTGTTTCCATGAGCACCAGCCTAAAAGGTAAATCTATGCATGTGGTGTGTTATGGAAGGTCTTTAAGTAATAAATATAACAATCTAAGATTATAATTTGACCACTTATAACTCATTCAACTTTGTAGATTATGAACAAAGATACATAATAGGTCACTTACACATTCTCATTCTTCCTGATTTAACCTGGGTTTCCATCAGAATACAAAATACAAGTCTTGATAACTCATCTACCTTATTCATTTCTTCTGAAAAGAATATTAATAACCTTGATTAGTTATGGCATTTATGTTTTATTTTGTGGACAGCTGGTTGTTAAGTTATTTGGTTATTATTGTCAGTAACATTCTGAGAGTAGAAGAGAAGTTCTTACTCTCTTCAAATTCATTTTCTTTTCTCATGAGATTTTTGAGAATATTCTGCAATTGCATAGTTGATTTTTTTTTGTCTGAAATATCTAATACAGTATACTTTGAAACAATAGGGTTGTGCCCTCAGGCCTACTAAAAACAATTAAGTTGATTACTAATCTACTACTAAGAAAAATATGAAAATAAATGTAACTAAATAAATGAAAAGCAAAAAGATTGGGATCACAGGGCTATCAGGAGGAATCTTGTTGCTTGATGGTAATTTTCTTTCAGAACCAGTCTCATCAGGGGGAGAAAGCTGCTCCTTTCTTTGCTCTAAGCTACAGTCTCTTTGAAATTGGATTTTGTATTCTCAAATCTCTACTCTGTAATGCTACCACAAATACACTTTCGCACCTGGATAGGACTTAAGGCCCACTTCATGAGATGCAAGCCATGCCAGACACTGCACAGGTGACCAATAACCTGAGACTAGATAGGCCAGGGACCTAGGAGAAAACTAAAGGAACTGTTCTGCTAAAGGAACCTAGCAATAAAATGACTCCTAATGACATTCTGCTGTACTCATAGATCAGTGCGTCACTCAACCATCATCAGAGAAGTGTCCCCCTGCAGTCGACAGGAATCAAACACAGAGACCCACAACTGGACAGTGTGTAGAGAGTGAGAGACCTTGGAACACTCAGACTTAAATGGGATGTCTCTATCAAATCATTGCCCTCATGGCTCAGGGAACCCTGTGCAAGAGGAGGTAGAAGGAGTGTAAGAGCCAGAGGGAACGGAAAACACCAAGGAAACAAGGCCTTCTAGACAGGGCTGACATACATCTGAACTCACAGAAACTGTGGCAACATGCACAGGGCCTGCGTGGGTCTGGACCTGATGGGGTTCCAGTCTGAGATGGGGAGTGGACACAATCTTCCATCCCTAGCCCAGAAGTTGTTTCCAATGGGTAACTTTCCACAAAGGAAAAAATCAATTTCTCCATCAGAGTCTCACTGGGTATGCTAACCACACTGAAGGGCAGGCTCCATGCCCAGCAGTGTGTGCAACTAACTACTAACCAACACAAAACTAACTGAATGCTTTGTCTGGGCATTTCTTTTTACATTCTTTTTGCTTGTGTATTATGGTTTCTGATTTTGTTTTTATTCGAGTATGGGAATGTGTGTATCTATAAACTGTATGTGTTTCTTGTGCTTTTTCTTTGGTTCTTTTTTGTTATTTGTTTTTTTATATTCTGATTTTGTTTTTATTTTATTATTATTATTATTTTTTAGATGCTTGTTTGTTTTCTAATGAGAGAGAGAAAAAAGGGGTGGATTTGAGTGAGTGAGGAGGTAGGGAGGATCTGGGAGGAATCAGGGGAAGGGAGATCATAATCAGAATATATTGTGTGAAAAATCTATTTAAAAAACTTAGCAAGAAGATATTGAGAAATTGCTCAGACCCTGTCACATGTAAAGTAAAATCTTCCAGAATACAGCTAACTTAAAAGAAATCATTCCTCTCTCCCACATTACATCCCAATCATAGTTTCCCCTCTCTCTACTCCTCTTAGTCAACCCCGTCCCCTCTTCCCCATATCCACTGCTCCTCCATTTCCCTTAAAAAAACAGCGGGCCTCCCAGGGATAGCAACTGAACATGGCATAGCAAAATATAGTAAGACTAGGCATAAATCCTCATGTCATGGCTGAGAGGCAACCCCGTAGGATGAAAAAGGTCCCAAGAGTAGGAGAAAGAGTCAGAACCCCTCAACTGTTGGCAGTCCCACAAGAACACCCAGCTGCACAACCATAACATATATGCCGAGGATCTATCTCAGACCCATACAGGGTCCATTATTGTTACTTCAGTCTCTGTGAGCAATGTGAGCCCTGCTTAGTTGATTCTGTGGGCCATGTTCTCATGGTGTCCTTGACTTCCTCCTCCTCCTCCTCCTCTTCTTCATGGTTCCCACGGTCTTACTAGTATTTGGCTGTAGGTCTCTGCATCTGCTCCTATCAGCTGCCTTCTGACACCCTAATGACAGTGGGCTTAGCTGTGAGTATAGCAGAATATCATTAGGAATCATTTCATTGACTTTTCTATATTTTAGTTTTTGCCAGTCGTGTTTGGTTCTATCCTAGGTCTCTAGGCCATCCAGCTCCTGGTTCCTGGCCATCCAGGCACTGTCAGGCATGGGCTCCCTCTCCTGGCATGGGCCTCATTGGTTGGCCACTCCCACAAATTCTGCGACACCATTACCTTGGCACATCTTGCACACAGGACAGATTGTAGGTCAGAGATTTTTGTGGATGGGTTGATGTCCCAGTACCACTGCTGGAAGCCTTGCCTGGTTATAGAACACGGCCAGTTCAAGCTCCATATCCCCCGTTACTAGGACCTTTGCTAGGGTTACTCTTGTAGATTCCAGGGAGTTTCCACTGCACTGGGTTTTCACATGATCTCTCAAATGACCCCCAATTCCAGTCCTCTCTACTTAAAAAATTTTTTTTCATTTATTTTTCTTTTACATACTTTGGTGTTTTGGCATGGGTGTCTGGTCCCCTGGAACTAGTTACAGACGTTTGTGAGCTGCTGTGTGGGTGCTGGGAAATGAACCCTTGTGTTCTCTGGAAGAGCAGCCAGTGCTCTTAACCACTGAGCCATCTCTCCAGCCTCCCCCCCCCCCCCCCACACTTTTTTTTTGAGACAGGGTTTCTCATATAGTTTTGGTGCCTGTCCTGGATCTCACTCTGTAGACCAGGCTGACCTCGAACTCACAGAGATCCACTTGGCTCTGCCTCCTGAGTGCTGGGATTAAAGGCGTGCACCACCGCTGCCCGCCTCGTCTCTACTTCCTAATGGAAACTTTGGAAACTGGAAGTGCCTGAAGTGGTGTTATTATAGTTTTTAACCTTTTTGTTCACTTTCTATGAAAATACTGTATGCATGTGTGCACATGTTTGTGTGCAGTATATATACTTGTGATTACACATTTTGTTTTGATGTAGAAAAATACTGCAACAGGCATATAAAGGTCCCAGAGAGAACTTCGTCCATCCATTCATTTGTTCCGGGCACCAGTTAATTTTCTTTGCTCAAATATTTGAGCATATTAAGACTGAAAATAGCTGTCAGATTTGTGAATACACACTTATTAACTTTTCTCATACTGTGCATCTGTTCAGCATATCTTTGCAATTTTTATTTCAGTTTATAACCTTAAAAAAACAGATAAAAGGGGGTAAACAGGTTATTCAAAGAGATAAAAGTACTATATGTCCTTCCTTTGGGGGAGCAAAATGCATGCATTAGGTTATATGCTTTAATCATTTCATTTAGTTATTTCAACATAGAGTTCTCAGATTAACTCTTCATTGAATGTTTAATACTTGGTATTGGATATTCAGTATTGGATGCCACTAGAAACACCAACTGAAAACACAGGTTTCATATTAATCGATATGCCAGGGACCAGACATGTTTTAAAGTTCCTTTTTTTTTTTTTCAAATTTTGGAATATTTGAATTTAATGAGAAATCCTGAGAATGGGACCCAATCCTACACATGAAATCAATCCACTCCATGTCCACTCTGTGCAGATAGGTATTTACACAATAGTTCTGGTGTCCCTGAGAGTTTTCTTGTTCATGTCTTGGCTCAGATAGACAGGAAGGAAGCAAATGCTTTAATTCTCAATTCTTCGCCTTTCATTTGACTCCAGCCCTCAGGGCCTGAGTGAGGCCATCTACCTTGGGCTTTACTGGTTCTCCTGTTCCTATCCTGATATCCGGAGACATACCACCAGACACACCAGAAACAAGGGTTAATTTCCCTTCCTGGGATCCACTCACATAAAATTAGTCATCACATTAATTTGAGTTTTACGTGTGTTTTGTGGAGGCAGTGGGTATCAGGAATAGCTCAGTAAGTAAGAGATAATCACTGTCATTTCCTGCCATTTGGATTATCATCCAAAATAATTTACTGCGAGGTCAGCCAGATCAGATCATAAACAGGCATGTTTCTCTCCTCTTATATGGACATTTGGTCACATACATCAGTGCATCTAAAAACTGTGTGGATAAGTAGAAAAAATTCTTTCACCATCTTTGGTACTATGATAACTTGGGAAGAACAGTGAATAAGCAGGGGGAGAGGGAAGGAGGGGAAGGGAGGGAGGGAGGGAAGGAGGGGGAGGGAGGGAAGGAGGGGTAGAGGAGGAGAAGACAGGAGATGTTAGTAGTGTATTTGCTATTCTTTCATGCCCAGATCACCTGTATTTTTATAAAATTACATGTACATGTATGTAAGAGCTGTATGTAAGTTTTAGATGTTGTAAGTCAAACACAAGTAAACATGCAACTTGCCTGGAGAATCAATCTTCTGTTGGTTTTTTTTTTTTTTTTTGGATAGCCATCGGAAAACACCTTGATGATTTTGAGTACTGATTGCAAGGCCAATTTAAGTCACAACTGTGTGCCACAAAGTTTCTTCCTTTGAAGACTGGATCGGGGTCATCGGATAACTGCACTAGCTCTCTTCTCTCTCATTTGTGTCTTTCTAGACATGTACAGGGGAGTGCTATGTGATAGGAAAGGAAATTTGGTTTTCCAGTGTGCTGCGTTTTAACATTTTTACACAAAAGAATGATTACTCCAAATAGCTTTTTGAACCTACAATTGAAAGATGAAAGAAAACTCATTAAAAGTTCAAAAAGAATTGGTAGTGAACTCAGAGACCCTGTAGTTCATCCTGTATACCCGAGGAAACTCTGTTAAAAGAAAAAGAAAAAAACAACCCAGAAGGTTACTACAAACTGGTATCAGGGTAGACACGAAGGCTCAGAGGGTGAGGTACTTGTGGATGGGTCTGACAGTCTGATTCCGTTTCTGGACACATGTGGTGGAAGAATAAAACCAGCTCCTGTAAAATGTCCTCTGACCGCCACATACTGGCTGTGGCACGCGAGGCCCCTCCCCTACTAAATAAATAATAAATAAGTGGAAAAATGAAAAGATAAACTGGTATCAGAGCATTTAAAATGCACTTGGTGTCTAGTCCTAGTTCTGGTATTTCAATAGACTTAATAGCCCCAGCTTGTCCGTAAGATACGTTCATGCTTGTCTCTGGGTGTTTTGTTTGAATCGTAGCAATGACACATTTTGGAAATATCTTCCTTGGACCTTTGGAAAGTCATTGTGAAACTCATGTAAGCTAAGAATTATGGAGGCTTCTGTTTTACAGTTGGTTCTGCTTTCCTGGTGGGTGATTTAGGTATTTATCAAGACTATTCACAGAACAGGCAACCTCTGGCTGTTACAGGGAAGTAAACCAGGTTCTGTTTTGTTTAAAGGATCTTATTAAAAGATTTAAGGACCTTGTATTTTCAAAAAGTTACTTAAACACTTAAATGGCAGAAATGATTCTAGTAAACAAAGTAAAATATTTAATTTAATTTAAAT
>CABHPR010119792.1:8586-37320 GCA_902168415.1 Peromyscus melanophrys
CCAACAAAGCTACATCTCTTAATTGTGCCACCCCCTATGAACCTATGGGAGCCATTTTTATTCAAACCACTACAGCATAGGTTCACTAACCTGAAAATGCCCTGTACTTCAACAATTTGTCATATACTTGCCCCTAAACTTCTTGCTATCAATAATCATTTCAACCTTTCTATTATTTTGTCTTTTTTCTGGTGTCATTTAATTGGAATATATGTGTTACTCATATACAACAATATCTGATTAGTTTTTCACCAGCTTGATGTAAGGAGGGTCATTTGGGATGAAGAATCAATTGAAAAATTATTCCATTTGATGCGCCTGTAGACATGTCTGTAGGGCATTTTCCTGATAAACTATTGACATGGGATGGCAGAGTCTATGGTCGACCATGCCAGTTCTGGACAAATGATGGTCCCAGTTTGTGAAAAACAACAACAACAAACAACAACAACAACAACAACAAAAACAAACAGGCTTATCAAGCCATTGAAAGTAAGCCAATATACAGTATTGATCCATGATCTGTTTCAGCTCTCGAGTCTAGTTCCTTACTATTCTGTTTGAATTTCTTTTTTTGCCTTCTGTTAATGATGGACAGTTATTGGGATAAGTAAGCCAAATAAATCTTTCCTTGTCCAAGTTGCTTTTGTTCATGATCTTTACCATAGCAATAAGACAATAGTTCACTTGTTTTAAGAGTTGGATAACAATGGAGTCAGGTAATATTTTGAATATTTATCAATTAACATCAACTTAGCTGCTTTTAATTTTAATAATTATATTTTAGAAGCAGTTTCTCTGATGAGAGTTGAGGAATGCACTTATATATGGATAGAGCAATATGTGACTAAGAGTCATTTTATTGTTATATTCCTTCAGCATAGTAATAATAATGGTAGGTTTTTCCCTAGGCCCATGACATATCTAGGCTCAGGTTTTGGGCCACTTTAGAAGCAGTGCCAGTTATGAGTTTCATCTTATTTAATGAGCATTAACTACAATAAAAAAGTGGATGGTTATTCACATACCACTTATTCCACTACTGCACTAGTATATCTTGCAGGTAGGTCCTTGCTGTAGGTTGCAGGGTTTGTAGCTGTATGATATTGATGACTAACTTTCTCCTGAGATAGTTTGCAGACTACTTTCCAGAACTATGACTGCTAATCTATAGAGGTGAAGCTACTAGTTGGGTATCAGCTCGATTGCTACATGTATGATGACACAAGTAAGTGCTATCCTCAGCAATAGAGACTTAACATCAGTTTGAAGAAAGCAAATCCATTTTTTTCAATTTGGTTATTCATTTTCCTGTTGTTCAGAGGTGTTTTTTTTTGTTTTTTTTGTTTTTTTTTTTTTTTAGTTTTTTATATATTTTAAATACTAACCTTACATTAGAATTGGTTGAGGCAGGTAAGGCCAAAAACACTGAGACACACCTTAAGCAAAGAGCTGTGACATGCACAGAGAGCATCTGGCCAAGGGAAATCTGACCCATAAGCTCCAGACCAAAAGATGATGACATGCAGCCTAGAGCCAACCAAGAAACACCACAGCAACTGGAAGCAGAGTCCACCAAAAAGTACACACATAAATATCTCAGCCTTTTGTTTAATAAATGAGATTGTTTGCAAACCTCAAAAAAAAAAAAGAAAGAAAAATACCCAAAAGAGGAAGTTAAGGAGAACCCAGAGAGTGAGCCATAGGAAGGGGTCCATGCAGCCATATTGGGAGCCAAGATGTTGCTGGCTTTGCAACTGTGTTCCCGCTGTCTCTGATCCTGAGGGCAGAGGATGAGCAGATACAGAACCAATGACACAGGCTCTGGGAGGTTTTCAAGCATTCTCATTTATTAAACAAAGTTTTGAGGTATTTATGTATGTACTTTTTGGTGGGCTTTGCTTCCAGATGCCATGGCGTTTCTTGGTTGGCTCTGGGCTGCATGTCAACACCTTTTGGTCTGGAGCTTATGGGTCAGGTTTCCCCTGGCCAGAGTGCTCTCTGTCCATGTCACAGCTCTCTGTTTGCTTAAGGCATGGCTGAGTGTTTTTGGTCTTACCCACCTCAATTAGTAAAGAATTTTTCCCATTCTGTAGGCTGCTTTGCTTGATTACATTGTCCTTTGCTATACAGAAGCTATTTAGCTTCATGAAGTTCCATTTATTAATTAGTGGTCTTAATACCTGGCCTACTGATGTTCTGTTCAGAAATTCTTTCCCTGTGCCAATGCATTCAACGTTATGCAGCATTTTATATTCTGTCCAGTTCAGAATATCTGGTTTTACATTGAGGTCCTTAATTCACTTAAAAATTGCTTTGTGGAGGCTAATAATTATGAATCTATCTAAATTTTTTGTGAGTAGCTGTCTACTTTTTCTAGCACCACCAGTTGTGCTCAGTGTGTATTTTTGGCTTCTTTGTCAAAAATCATGTTTCTGGGTAAAATTATATCTGGATCTTCAATTTGATTCTAGTGAACAATGTGTCTATGAGTATTAACACAGAGATCCACACAAGACAATGTATATTAAGTGAGAAACTTTGTAGTATTCAGTCATAAAAAATCAGATATCTTCATCAAATCTATCCTCTCGAAGCTCAAGGATCTATGAAGAAGAGGAGGTGGAATAATTGAAAGAGCCAGAGGTGGTGGATGACTCCAAGGAAACTTTCTTCAACACAGACTAGAATTGATAAACACATAAAAATCCCAGATTCTTAGATCCACATATGTTTGGAAGTTCAATATGTTATTAATATGATGTTTCAGAGTGGTGGTTTCAAAGCAACATTTAAATAAATATTTACTAGTAAAGTGGCTATTTTTAACTTCTTCAAAGATTTATTATCATTTTTATAATTAACATACAAAGGAATGGGTTTCATTCTCATATTATTCCTTGGTGCTCTCTCTCATTCCTCTCTCTCTCTCTCTCTCTCTCTCTCTCTCTCTCTCTCTCTCTCTCTGTGTGTGTTTGTAAAAGAAGTTCTATGTTTTACCCAGTTCTTGCTAGGGAGTAGGTGTTTCCATAGGATTAAAGCTATTTCGCCAATAAATCATGTTAAGAAAATTGATTTGTAAATAAAAATTAGTTTTTCAAAACTAATCTATTTCCATGCATAAACATCTACTGACAGTATATTATACACTTAAATGGAAAACTATAAATTAGTACAAATCCTAGGAAAAACAAGGTGAGGAGTTTCATAACATTATTCTTGGCATTTCTGAGTATATATCCAAGGGAATTAAAATCAAGATACTAAGGAGATATTAACACTTCCATATCCACTGCAATATTGTCCACAGTAGCTAAGATAAGGAAATAATGTATTGTTGACCACAATATAAAAGAATAAAGAAGAGGTGTTATCTGTAAGCAATTGAATACTCTGCAGCCTTCTAAAATGAAACCAGCCTTATAATATGATATGAATAAACTTTAAGGACACAGGACAAGTAGAGGAAGCTGATATAACTCCAACATCAATACTACATGGTTCTGGTTATATTTGGTTGAGGAAATAGTCAAATTCATAGAATTAAAGAATACAATGTTGTTCATGGCATGAGTATACCATGCCATGAACAACATTAGTATACTGTATACAGAAGAGTTAGTAATGAATGGACATTTAAATTGAGAAGAAAATTCTGTCTTCCATATAATATTATACCTTAGTCAACAATATTGTATTGCATATGTCAGTTTTGATGGTATATTTCACATTAAATGTTCTTGCCAAAACAAAATGAAATGGGGAAAATTACCAAGTTGTGTGGTGGTATTATGTTCCCTGAAATATTGTGCACCGTAATAAACTTATCTGGGGTCAGAGACAGAACAGCCACAATATTAAACATAGAGGATAGGCTGTGGTATCACACGCCTATAATCCTAGCATTCCAGAGACAGAAATCCATGTGTTCAAGGATACACCCAAGCATGGTGATCCATGCCTTTAATCCCAGAAAGCACGCCTTTAATCCCAGGGAGTGGTGGTAGAAAGGAAAGATATATAAGGTGTGAAGACCAGAAACTAGAAGCGTTTGGCTGGTTAAGCATTTGGCTGGTTAAGCTTTCAGGCTTTCAAGCAGCAGTTCAGCTGAGAGCCATTCGAATATGAGGACACAGAGGCTTCCAGTCTGAGGAAACAAGATCAGCTGAGAAGTTGGCCAGATTTCTGCTACAAAGTTGTATCATTTTAACTGGAACAGAATAAAGGAAAATAGAAACAAACCTAACCCAATAATTTATTAAATTGATAGTACATCAGCACTAAGTATGGTTTATCCCAGTAAAGCTGTGCTAGTTTTATATTAGGCAGTCAGTTAATGTGATTAAAATGGTATAGAATGAATGGTTACATTTCTAAAATTTATGTACTGAGATTTCAACACATAATATCAATACATGAAAGTCACTGGGATATAATTAAATTTAGGTGTGTTTCAGAAAATGAGGCCATCAGTATGGCACCATTACCGTTCTCAGAATAAGAAAAAAGAGGAAAGCTACCTCCCATTCAGCCATGCCAGCACATATCAAGAAGGTTATTTTCTGACTGCAGATAATAGTAACACTCACTGGGGAAATGAATTGAATGGAACTTTGATTTTGGAATGAGTAGTTAAGTAAATTGAAAGAATCAAGAAAAATAAATAGATGTAAATTTATCCATATATATTATCATGCACAAAAATAAAGTAGAAGTGGATCATATACCTCAACATAAATCCAAATGCACTGATCCTGCTGGAAGAGAAAGTGGGAAATAGCTTTGAGTGCATTGGCACATGAAACAACTTCCTGAACAGGACACCAATAGCACAGACACTAAGACCAACAATTAATAAATGAGACCTCATTAAACTGAAACGTTTCTCTAAGGCAAAGGACACTGTCAATAGGACAAAATGGCAGCCTACAAAATGGGGAAAGATCTTCACCAACTCCACATCTGACATAAGGTTAATCTCCAAAATATGTAAAGAACTCAAGAAACTAGCCATCAAAATAAGAAGTAATCAAATTTAAAAATGGAGTACATATCTAAACATAGAATTCTCAACAGAAGAATATCAAATGGCTAAGACACAAATAAATGTTCAACATTCTTAGCCATCAGGGAAATATCAATCAGAATTACTCTGAGATTCCATTTTATACGTATCAAAATGGCTAAGATAAAAAACACAAGTGACAGCTCATGCTAGTGAGGATGTGGAGTAAGGGGAATACTCCTCCAGTGCTGGTGGGAATGCAAAATTGTACAGTCTCTTTGGAAATCAGTATGGAATTTTCTCAAAATTGGGAATCAATCTACCTCAACATCCAGCTATATCACTCTTGGGCATATATCCAAAGGATGCCTCATTCTATCATAAGGACACTTGCTCAACTATATTCATAGCAGCTTTATTTATAATAGCCAGAACCTGGAAACAACTTAGATGTAACTCAATACAGGAATGGGTAAAGAAAATGTGGTATATTTACACAATGAGCATTTATACCTTTACACATTTACACATTTGTAGCTGGAGTTTTCTCTCTAGGTCCAGCCAAGCCCCGGCAGTCCCTTAGCCCACTTATAAAATAAACATACAGATGCTTATATTATTTAAACTGCTTGGCCATTAGCTCAGGCCTATATTCAGCTCTTACTCTTATATTCAGCCCATTTCTATTTATACTTTGCCACGTGGCTCGTGGATTATTGGTACCTTACATCTTCCTTGTCCTGGCATCAGCTGCAGGCAGTCTCCCCCTTCCCTTCCTGTTCCCTCAATTCTCCTCTCTGTTAGTCCCACCTATACTTCCTGTCTGGCTACTGGCCAATCAGTGTTTTCTTTATTAACACATTTGCCATACAGAACATCCCACAGCACACATTTACTCAGCTGTTAAAAACAACGACATCATAACATTTGAAGATAAATGAATGGAACTAGAACTCTGGGGCTTGAGTGAAGTAACCCAGCCCCAGAAAGACAAACATTGTATGTACTCACTCAAAAATGGATATTAGCTGTAAAATAAAGGATAACTATTCTATAATTCATAGACCCAGAGAGACTAAGTAACAAGGAACATTCAAAGGCAAGAGGGGGACACCCAGATCTCCCTTGGAAGGGGAGGGGAAAATAGAAGAGATTTTGTGAATATACTGTGGGTAAGTGGGGATGGGAACATGAGAGATTATGTTGTGTTGGCAGAGAGGGAGATTACTGAAATAGACTACTTGAAAGGGTGGACATTTCAGGGTCTGATAAAAATCTGGCACAAGAGAATCTCCCAGGAATCTACAAGGAGAATCCCAGCTAAGATTGCTAGTAATAGAGTAGACATAGCCTGTACTGGCCATCTCCTATAACCAGGCAAGACTTCAAGTGGAAGGAGTTAGAAACCAATCAAGCCACATAACCTTTGACCTATAGTCTGTCCTGTCTGTAGTATGTGTATGGAATGCTAGGATTAAAGACTAATGCATATTGCTTTTACATGTGTTAGTCTAGTTTAGATGATTTGTAATCTTATTGCAGGAAATATATGAGTGCTGCATTCTCAGCTATTATACCAGAAGAAAATGGTGAGAAGACCTCTTGGGTATCTCTGTGAGTTTTTGCTATGACTGTGTATTTGGTTCCTCTTTCTAATTGATTTTCTTTAAGAGTTCTTGGAAATCCATGACTGGATATGTTGTTTTACATCAGATATGTCATTCAGTTTTTTTTTAACTTATCAGCTTTTAAATATGCATTAGAAAATTTCTCCTTTTATGACTATGTACATGAGTGTATACAAGTATGTACTTGTATGAAGCAGCTCACATGTGAAAAGGTGTCTATCAGAAAACTAACGTTCAGTCTCAGTTTGCTTACTGTCAGGATCCTTATGACTTAGTATACTATACTTTGGGTTTCAGTGATTATTTGACAGAAACTGTTTCAGCAGTTTCAGTTGGAATAATGCAGACTGATGGAATGAAGCCTTTGATTTGATAATGCATAAGATATATGGCCTTGAAAGAGTAATAACACTGCTATAAGTAGCAGGGATGATCAGAGGATTTTAAATAAATAAATATACATGTGATTTATAAGTGATTAATATATAACGTTGACTTTTTCTGAATATTCAGCAGCAGTACTAAATTTGTCTCATGAGTGACTAGTAAGGAATTTAGAACAGACCCATTGTCTGTTTCTGAATTAATTTAAAGCAGTGTCCACATGGGTGTTTTTGATCACTTGGTGCTGAAATTTGATAGTCTAAAAAGAGTATTACCACATTGTCAATTTCTCTATTAGACTTTATAGAGACATTTTTCAATGACATTTTTATTTTCTTCAACTTATTTCTTTGTGGCCATAGAAAGAAATCTGTGTGTGTGTGTGTGTGTGTGTGTGTGTGTGTGTGTGTGTGTGCATGTGTGTGTTTCCTTAAAATAGCACTCATTTTCAACTTTTAGTGAAGAAGCTAAAAAACAATTTTTTCTCATATAGTCATCATCAGTATTCAATAGTAGAGATTTCAATATTGTGTCTGTTTTCTTTGTAAATTCTATGAAGGAGCTTATGTTTTGATTACTGGACACATGAAAAATTAGGGAAACTCAAAAGTCAAAGTAAATATATTTGATTTTTATAAAAGAGAAGACAAGAAATACAGTAATGTTGCATTGATCAACTTCCTGGGCAATGAATAATCCACTAACTAATTGAGAATGTGTTAAGTGGTCTTTTGTAGACAGTTTTTCACTGGGACTGCTGGTTCCCAAATAAACACACAGAGAATTAATATTAATTATAAATGCTCAGCCAATAGCTTAGACTTGTTACTAACTAGCTCTTACAAATTAAATTAACATACATTTCTTATCTACACTCTGCCACATGCCACAAAGCATATTTACCTTGCTTTTCTCTGAGTCTCCAGGAGACTCCCTGTGACTCTGTCCTTCTTTTTCCCAGCATCCTCTCAGTTTGAATCTCCCACCTAACCTCTTCCTGCCTACCTATTGGCCATTCAGCTGTTTATTAAACCAATCAAAAGGTGTCTTGGCAAATATACCACTTCACAGTGTACAAAAAGAGTATTCCAAAACAAACTTTCATTCCCATTTTGCAGAGTGCGGAAGTAAAACTGGAACAGTTTGGGGTTCTCTGCAGGGCTTTTCCCAGGATGTGCTAGCTAAGGTACTAATCTACATTGTATACTTTATTTCTAGTCAAGCAGACTCCTAAAGCCCTGGCATACAAGTTTTGCTTCACCAGTTTTCAAGTACCCTGCCTACTCTTTTCAGAAACATTAATTGCCTTAACCCTAACAACCTAAAGTGTCTGAAAGTGGTTGTGTTTCTTTCATGGCCCCATCCAATGTCATAGATACTCCCATCAAGGCAACACTTTTTTTGGAGCCTTAATTATGAAAACTGACTTCAAATCTTGACCTCAATGTTTATGTTCCCTTTGGTCCCAATTCTGACTGTTATTACCTTTTCTTTATTTTCCTTCAAGTTTAGAGTGCTGCCTCTCATGTACATTCATCACTTTTACTGAGAATGGTACATGATACAGGACAAGTCCACCTTATCTTGAAAAACAGACTATTTGCACAAGTTCTTGGAATCGTAAAATTCTCTCCACATTGTTCCTGTGAAAAAAAGAAATATTTTTTTAAAAGACCCATAAGGCTCCTATAATCCTTCCTCCTCCTCTTCTGTGGAGTTCCCTAAGCTCCACCTATATTTTGCTGTGGGTCTCTGTATTGGCTCCCATATGCTGCTGGAGGAAGCCTCTCTGAGGTAACACTCCTATGAATATAGCAAAACATCTTTAGGAATTATTTCATTGACTTTATTTCAGTCATGTTTTGTTCGACCCTAGGTTTCTCAGCCATCAAGCTTCTAGACATTCAAGCAGTATTAGGCATGTGCTCTCTCTCCTGGTATGGATCTCAGGTTAGACCAGTCATCAATTGGACACTCTCACAAGATTTGAGCCACCATTATCCCAGCACACCTTGCAGGCAGGGAAGGCTGGGGGTCATAGATTTTGTGGCTGGTGTTGGTGTCCCAGTCTCACCACTAGGAAACTAGCCTGGTTACAGAAGATGGTTGGTTAAGGCTCCATATTATCCATTAATAGGAGTCCTCAATTGGGCCACCCTCATTGGTTCTGGGAAGCTTCCACTACACTAGGTTTTCATATCAACCCTAAATGCCCACCTATTTCAGTTGTCTCTCTAAGTACTCTCTCACTCCTTCCCTCCCTCGCCCACCTTATTGCCATCTCCAACCACCCACACTCCAGTCACAAAATCTATTCTATTGCCACTTTCCAGGGAGCTCTAGAGTCTCCCCTAGAGCTTTCCACTTTATCTAACTTTTCTGGATCTATGCATTGTAATATGTTTATCTTTTATCGGTCAATATCAACTTATAAGTGAGTACATATCATATTTGTCTTTCTGGGTCTGAGTTGCCTTACTCAAGATGATTTTTTCTAATTCCATCCATTTGCCTTCAAATTTTATGATGTCATTATTTATAACAGCCGAGTAATACTCCATTGTGCAAATGTACCACATTTTCTTTATTCATTCTTCTGTTGAGGGGCAGCTATGTTGTTTCAAGTTTCTAGCTATTATGAATAAGGCTGCTACAATTATAGTTGAGCAAGTATCCTTGTGGTAGGATGGGGTGTCTTTTGAGTATATGCCCAAGAGTGGTATAGCTGAGTCTTGAGGTGTATTTAGTTTGTTGATATCTAGTTTCTTGAATCCTTTATTTACTTTGGAGATCAACCATCTGTCAGATGTGGAGTTGGTGAAGATCTTTTTCCATTCTGTAGGCTGTCATTTTGTCCTATTGACAGTATCCTTTGCCTTACAGAAGCTTTCATGAAGTCCTATTTTTAATTGTCAATCTTAGTGCCTGTGTGTTAGTGTTCTGTTCAGGAAGTTGTCTCCTGCACCAGTGTGTTCAAGGCTATTTCCCACTTTCTATTTTACCAGGTTCAGTGTATCTGGATTTATGTTGAGGTCTTTGATCCACTTGGACTTGAGTTTTGTGCAGGGTGATCAATATGGATCTATTTGCATTCTTTTTCATGCAGGCATACAGTTAGACCACCACCAGTTTGAGAATTACAGAAGAACACAGCCCAATGACTCAATTAAACAGGGCCCATAAGAGCTCACAGAGACTGAAGTCTGCATGGGTCTGCACCAGGTCTGCTGCATACATGCTGTGGTTCTTTAGATTGAGGATTTTGTTGGATTCTTCACAATGGGAGTGGGATGCTTCTGACTCTTTTGCCAGCTCGGATGACCCTTTTCTCTTCTACTGCCTTGATAAGAGGGTATATGCCTAGACTTATTGCATCTTGTTATTTCTTGAGAGTTTGATATCACTGGAAGGTCTGCTCTTTTCTAAAGGGAATTGGAGGCGTAGTGAATCTGTGGGAGAAGTAAGGTAGGGAGATTGGGAGGAGGAGAGAAAGGGGAGATTGTTATTGTGATGTATTATATGAGAGAAGAATAAGTAAATAAAATAAAAACTAAAAGATCCATATGCTTCAAAAAATATTTTCAACAAATTGAGCTGCAGAACATCTAACTGTTATGTTTGTGTGAATGAGTGCTTTGTATGTATGCTAATTTTCTTGAATCAAAGGCAAAACATACAGGTTTTCCAATTTTCAGATAAAACCTGGTAACTTTTCTAGTTTGGTTTGCTTAGGTCTTTTAAATGTATGAAAGCTGGAAATTCTACACATTTCACAAAGAATTATAATGAATATCATTTCCCTTGGATCTACTTCATCTCACTGACAGTTTAAATTCAGCTGTCATTGCACTTAGGAGCTAATGACTCCCTGGATGCAAAATTAAAAGAACGGTGGTGAAATAGAATTGGGTCGTTAACAAGATTGGAATTAAAAATACTACTTCATTTTGTGTTTGGTATTTTAGAGTAACAGACATTGCAGAAAATCTTCTGTTGGGGAGGAGAAATGTGGGATAGAACTCCTTTAAAATACTTTAGATGCACAAGTTTCAAGTTCATTCAGTGTGGTAGTTTTACAGGCAGTGTAATTCATTTTTAAAAGTATTACAGTTGGAACATTTAGAGTGTGTGTGTGTGTGTGTGTGTGTGTGTGTGTGTGTGTGTGTGTGTGTGTATCTACATATTATAGCACTTATGTAGAAGCAGAGGAAAAATTTCCTTCCACTGAGTGTGTTTTAGGGACCGAACAGCAATAGTCTTTACCTAGTGAGCCATCTCCCTGAATTTACTATGACCTTTCAAACAGGAAAGCCATCTCTTAATTACTGCTAATACTGGTATTATGTTTATAATCAGAAACATCTGATTTCCATGAGCTGAAATTTACCTCACATCTTAGAATGTTTCTCTAGTGCTAGACAGCTGTGATCTTAATACTTGAAATGTAGAAATAGAAGTATCAGAAGTTCAAGATTGTCCTTCGAGACATAGCAAGGCTTAGGTCAGTCTAGGATACATGAAAACATTTTAAAAACATATCTTATTTCCATTTTCAACCATAAATGCTGAACATAGGTTAAAAAACAAATAGGATCTTCACAGAGGTATTTGTTTTTATTTCTTTAATGCCATGGTAGAGGGAAGAAATTTACAATGAGGGGGTACCTGGATATAAAAAATAAAACTACACTGGGGTTTTACTGACAATATTAATTCTGCAAAAAAGAACATGGGTTATCCTTTACTATATCTGCATAATATTTTATTCTTTCTCCAACTTCTATAGTTGTCTTTATATAGATAGTTCAAGTCCTTTAAATTTATTCCTAAATATATTATTTTGTTTCTTATCTTGATACTAATTTACTTATTTCACTAATGTATTTTTCTGTTAGTCGTTTGTTACTGTGTTCTTATTTTTCACATTTCCTTCTTATTCAGAAACTTTACTGGACACATCAATTATAATAGATTTTGATGGAGAATGAAGATTTCTCTATAATAAGATTTTCATCAAGTAGATCACTTCATTTATACATCCATTTGGAACACATTTATCTACTTGTCTTGAGTAATTTTTCTGTCTATGAGTACTGCCATAAATAGAATCTTAAAAAAGACAACCTTCCTGTTTTCCTGCCTATAAGTGAAGCTTTCATCTGTATCCTACTAAGTGTATTGCTAGCTTTGATTGAGCCAACTATGCCTTCCTTTGACTGACTCAAATTCCATATGTACCTGATTTATTAAAAGATGTTATGAAGAAAATAAATTCAGTAAAATGATTTTCCACTTCAACTACAGTAAGAATATCAAATATTTTATCCTTTTATTCTGTTAGTATAATTTGTCACATTTATTGATTTGTAAGTACTGTACTATCCCTTTATCTCAGGAACATATCAACTTTGTAATGGTGAGGGATTCTTTCAATATTTTGTTGAATTTGCTTGCTAAATATTGGTGATTATGTGACCAACAATGTATGTCAAGATTATCAGGATTTAATTATATTTTGTCACAGTGTTCTTGCTTGACTTTTCTCTCAGGATAATGCCTGCCATCTTTGTTTCTACATCATTGCAGCATGTCCATTCCTGACAATACTCTCTATGTTCTCAATGTTCTCATCTCAAAGATGAAACAGAAGCGGACATCCTACTGAGCCTAGACAGAATGCTGGAGAAGCAGGAGGGTATTGCACAAAATCCTAAAAGTCATATAATAAAATCCTGGAGCAAGATGTTGGGGTAAATGCTGAAAGATCAGAGAGACAAAGGAACAGGCCACTAGAGAAACTTCTCACCACTACCGATTCCTCAGGTAAAATGGAAGGTGAGATCCTATCTCTACGAAACCTCAGACAGCAAGCCTCTGAGTCCTCAGCCTAAAAAGCCTAGTTCCTATCTCCTTGTGCCTTATATAACTTTCTTTGGCCAGCCATATCACTTCCTTCCTAGTGCTAGGATTAAAGGCATGTGTGCTACTGAAATACTGGTAGCAAAGGCATGAGATCTCAAGTCCTAGGATTAAAGGTGTGTGACTCCCTGCCTGGCTCTGTTTCTCTCCTAGAATGAATCAATCTCATGTAGTGGGTAGCCATTCCAACCTTGATCTGAAAGTTCCAACCCCCATTGAGGCTTCAGTAACTGTCACGCCTACAAGGCGGGGCCAAGAGAGGATGCTGAGGACCCGAGTTCTGGATGCAGGGGCTCTCTTGGTTCCTGGACCCTGGATGCTGGAGGTAGACAAAGCAGAGTTCTCCAGAGAACACTGCCATACTGCGATACACCTTTCCCAGACCCTGCAACCTACCTATCCCTTCACTTGTAAGTTACCCCACTAAATAAACCTCCCTTTTAACTACATGGAGTTGCCTTAATAATTTCACCAACAATCTCATGTAGTCCAGGGTGGCTTTGAACTCACAGAGATTCAGACAGATCTCTGTCTCCCGAGTGCTAGGATTAAAGGTGTTTGCATATCTGGCAGACAATTTTAGGGTCACAAATTCATGAAAAAGCCACTTTCTTGTAGATTTGCAGACACCAGCTCATGCTGGAGCAACATGTGGCTGGAGTCCCTACCCTGTCAGTGAAGTTTTTGTTCCAGCCTTTTTGTAGCAAACTCCATAGATTTTTGGGTTCTAAAGACTACAGGAGTTAGCCACTCTTGCATATTCCTCTGGGCAGACAGCTGACTCTACAAGCTCAGGCCCAGGCTCAGGCTCAGGAGCAAGCTGAAGCCCGGGCACAGGCTCAGGCTCCAAACATGCCAGAAATAGCTGCTTTTGCATGTTCCCCCACACAAATGGCTGGAACTTTTGTTTCTTTTCTCTCCCATTGGTTTTGGCTTTCTCTCAGCCTCCTTCTCAGGCTGCTGCCATACAATTATCTGAATTGTTGTTGTCAGCAGATTTGGTGAGTCAATTGTGATTTTTTGAAGGGAGAAATTAGTTAAAAGAGAGTTTTTTCACACATTAAAAAAATGAGAAACATTTTTACAATGGAGGGAGTTTGGTAATAAGATTTACATTCTGAAAATGAAACAATTAAATGAGAGGATAATTAACGTTCATGGGATTTATGTAATGTCAATTGTAAATATTATTTTTGGATCATTTCTGTTTTATCATTAAAAAAGTTGGCTAATATGAGTGCCAAGATAAAAGTTTTAGAGAAATTTGTTTAAAAAAAATCATAGAGATATACAAACCCAGACACAGGATTTATTTATTTATTTATTTATTTATTTATTTGTTTGTTTGTTTGTTTGTTTGTTCATCTATCTATTTATTTATTTATTTTGGTATTTTCAAGACAGGGTTTCTCTGTGTTGTTTTGGTATCTGTCCTGAATCTCAATCTGTAGACTAGCCTGGCCTTGAACTCAACAGAGATCTGCCTGGCTCTGCCTCCCAAGATTAAAGGAGTGCACCACTGCCACCTGACTCAGACAGAGGATTTTAAAGGAGAACCAATCTCAACGTTGTGTTAGAAGGTTACAGAGAACAACCTAAGGCTTTCAAACAGTAAACCTTAATTTATCTAGTAACCTTACAGGAACTACCAAATGACAGATATCCCCAAGACTGTGTAAGAGTTAAATGGACTCTTGTGCAAAGAAGCTATAGACTCATATGGTATGCATTCCTCATATGTGAAACAGATATTAAACTCATGGTCAACTTGTAATAGAATTATCCCTCAAGACTGGAGAGATTTGGTTACAGCTGTCTTGGAGGCTGGTTTCCATTTACAATGGAGGACCTAGTGGAAGGATGAGGCTAAGACCATTGAACATAAAAGTAGGGCTAGAGAGATTGAAATTAACTAAGATTAACTTCTTGGAGAGGGCTGATTATGCTGATATATATATATATATATTCTTTATGTGATACCCTAGTTTTATGCCACATGGCAGCCTTGAATTCTTAGAACAGAATTGAAGAATTAGGAAAGAAAATTGAGTCATTTACTAAAAGTTATACAGTGCCCCAAAGAAAACTTCACTGATTTCTTACAAAGACTGACTTCAGCAGTAAATAAAATGATACCACATTCAGAAGCTAGACAAATAATAAATGAATCTTTGTCTTTTTTTTTCAAGACAGGGTTTCTCTGTGTAGCATTGTGCCTTTCCTGGAACTCACTCTGTAGCCCAGGCTGGCCTCAAATTCACAGAGATCTGCCTGCTTCTGCCTCTTGAGTGCTGGGATTAAAGGCATGTGCCACCACCACCCAGTGAAATTCTGGCTTTTGAAAATGCTAATGCACAATGAAAAAGGGAAATTAGGCCATTAAAGGCAAGATCAGCACCCTTGGAGGAATGGATCTGAGATACTATTAATATTGAATGTCATGACCATGATGATGCTTAGATAAGAGAGGTGATTTCCAGAGGTTTGAAGAAAAATTGTAATGTCAAATGTTTCAATTGTGGTATACAAGGTCACCTAAAAAGGGACTGTAAACAGGGTATTTCTAGAAACAATGTTTTTTTCTAAGAATAATCTCAAAGAAATACCCCTCTCATTTGGATTATGCAGAAGGTGTGGCAAAGACAAACATTGGACTAATGAATGTAGGTCAACAATGGACAGACAAGGTAATTCCTTGCCTTTGCCACTGGGAAATGCACTGAGGGGCCTCTCACAGGCCCACATGTCAAATTCCATTCAGTCCTTTCCTGTCATGGTGGAAGAAACTCCTTCCTAGAACAATTAAAGAACTTATTGCCTATTGTAAAAAGCCATACTGTTCTGGATGTTAGAAGAGAGAACAAACAAATTGGGAGAAACCATAAAGTAGATTTTTTTGGGCAAATTTCTGTAAATGAACAAAGACCAAAATTAAACATACAAATAAATGAGGTCATTGAAGGTCTTATAGACACAGGTGCAAATGTAACAATAATTGCACCAAAATCTTGGCATCCAAATTGGCCTCTTCAGGAGGCAAATGTTCAGCTTTTAGGGATTGGAACATTATCTCAAGTGAAACAGAGCATGAGACGGGTTGAATGCATAGGACCAGAAGGACAGAGAGAAATATCAAAGCCATTTATGGCTAATATATATATGAGTCTATGGGGCCATGCTTTGTTACAGCAATGGAATACCTAGATTAACATTCTTCCAACTTCAGAAATAAAGCATAAACTAATGTGTTTCTGGGAAAATACAAGAAGGTATTATAAAGAAGAGTCATCAACCATTCTGATTGTACAAGAATAGGGCACGACAGCTGCTAATCTTTCAAAGACACCAACAGCCCTACCTTTAAAATGGTTAACAGACAAGTCTGTAGAGGTTCAGTGCTTTTAACAACAGAGAAACTACATGCTGGTACAAGAGCAATTAAATGCTCAGGATATTGAAAATCAACCATCTCTTGGAATTCTCTTGTATTTGCTATTAAAGAGAAATATCATGAGTGGAGAATAAACAGATCTAAGAGCTGTTAACAAGGTAATTCAGCCAATGAACTCTCTACAATCTGGAATTCCTTTGCCTTCTCTGTTACCACTTATAGTTATCAATTTAAAAGACTATTTCTTCTCAATACCATTACAAGAAAAACACAGAGAAAAATTTGCCTTCACAGTGCTTACTTATAATGATTCTCATCCTGTTAAGAGATGTTAATGGAAGTTTCTCCCCCCAGGGAATGTTAAACAGTCCAACTTTGGGCCTTTGGAAGTAATTTGTAAACAATTTCCTCAATCTATAGTTTACCATTACATGGATGGCATTTTATTAGCTGATTCAAATTTAGATAATTTAGAAATAATGTTTGAAGAAGTAAAGAAAATTTTGCTTTGTGAGAGATTACAAATTTCTCCTGAAAAAATACAAAAGGGAGATTCCATTAATTATTTAGGATATAAAATAGGTCTACAAAACATTAGATCCCAAAATGTGCAAATTAGGAGAGATCAATTACAGACTCTTAATAACATTCAAAGATTGCTAGGAGATTTTTCCTATCTACAACCCACTATTGGGGTAAAAAATGATGAACTGAGTAATTTTCTCAAAACCTAGATGGTGACAAGGACTTAAATAGTCCAAGAGAACTATAAACTAAAGCTGAGAGAGTATTTGCTTTGGTGGAAGAGAAAATACAGGATGCACATATGGATTGTTTGGGTCCAAAGCTTGATTGCCTTTTGGTTATTTTATTCTATAAGCATTATCCTACAGAAATATTAATGAAGAGGTAAGATATTATCTTACAATGGATATTTTTATGTAAACAGAGTAAAAAATTAAAAACTTATATGGGAAAAGATCTCTGAGTTGATTCTAAAATGAAAATTGAGACTTTGTCAAACAGAATGAATATACCTAGCAGAAATTATAATAGCTTTTACAAATGATGAAACTGACAAATTATGGGCAGAAAGTGAACCTTGGTAAAGAGCTTTTGGTAATTTTTTTTGGGAGAGAGTAACAACAAATATCCCTAAAGCAAGAGAATTCAGTTTATAAAGAGAACTAACTAGATCCTGCCTCACATTTATGGGGAACAGCAATATCTGGGGCCTGTACATTTTGTACTGATGAAAACCAATCAGGAAAGGCCAGTTACAAATTAGAAAATTTAAGTAAAGTGGTTCAAAATCCTTATAATTCTGTCCAAAACCCTGCCACACAGATGAATCTGTCAGATATGCTAGGCCTGTAGGCTGAAGATAGATGCCCCAATGTTGCAGAAGAACCTTGTGTGACTGTTCAGGGAGCCAACTGTTTCTGTTGTTTCTCACATTTTTTTTTTCGGAAATCACTTGCCTGCACTTCCTGTTTACTTAGGTAATATTTCCTTCTTGGATGTCTGAGGGAGTTGAAGACTAGATAGTTATAATTATAGTTTTACTTATAAACAAATTCAGAACAGAAACTTACTAAAGAGGTATAAAGTGTATAAGTGAAAGACATCAAAAGATAGATTTTGCTTGGGAATACAAATTAAGATAGAAAGTGAATTAGATACAATACTTTGAACTCACCAAATAGGATAAATAATGGAGTATTTTCTCTGAATTTGTCAAATGTTAATGGACTAGATATTGTTAATGTAGATCTTGACTGTAGCTATTATATACATTTATTGTACTTATTATATTTAGCTTTTCTTACATTAGTTATTATTAGTTATAATTTTCTTTTATTATTTTAGACAAAAAAGGGGAAATGTGGTGATATTTTGTTGTACCCTAATAATATTTGCCTGAAGATCAGAGGACAAAACAAGCCACTAGATTAAACATACAGGCCAGGCAGTGGTGGCACACACTTTTAATCCCAGCACTCAGGATGTGGTGATCAGTCTGGATCTCTATGAGTTCAAAGCCATCCTGGACTACATGAGATTCATTCAATCTAGGAGAGAAACAGAACCAGGCAGGGAGTCACATGCCTTTAATCCCAGCACTAGAAAGGAAATGGTATGCCTGGGCAGAGAAAGTTATATAAGGCATGAGGAGCCAGGAACTAGGTCTTTGTCTTTTAGGCTGAGGCTTGCAGTCTGAGGATTTGTGGAGATGGGATCTTGCCTTCCATTTGCTCTGAGGATTCAGTAGTGGTGAGAAGTTTCTCTAGTGGCTTGTTCTGTCCTCTGATCTTTAGACAAATTTTATTAGGGTACACAACATATCACCACAGCATGACCGCTTCACATTCCTGATCCATTGATTTGCTTGGAGGAACAGTACAATCAAAGAGAATCTGTTCCTTTTTATATTCTAATATGTGTTCCCTAAGTTTGTGGTTCAATAAGATAGCTCAGTCTTGTTCTAAAGTCACATGGGTATTTTGTTTTGTTTTGTTATGTTTTGGGGTGTGTGTATGTGTGACGTTAACTTAATTAAAAAGGGGACACTAAAGCTGAGTCATATTCCACTCACTTCCTGATCCTATTATGCAGGACATTTTAAATGATGTTACTTCAAGATAGAGAGGATAAGGAAGAGGGAGGGAAAGACAGGCTGGTTTCATTACTAGAAATTTTAATAAAGATTCATTATTTAAAGTTTCTCTAATGCCTCACCCTCAATTTACTTAGCATAGAAAATACTTAGTATAGAAAACACACTTTGGGTCCTTTCTACTTCTTGCAAACTCTGACATTTGAGCTTATTTTCTCTCTAGATTAATCACAATATAGTCTTGAAATTTACAATAGTCTTAGTTGGGAGAGGCAAAAAGACTCAAGTATCATATCAGTATGTAAAGTTGTAGATCATTCTGTGTCTTCCTTTCATTGACTTGCTTAACCCAATCTCTGGAACTTAGGTTAGATGTCCCTGTTTCAAAGTGTACTCATAAAACTTTAGAAAATACATGGGATATCTAAAAATTCAAAAATTAATTTATGTATTTTATAGATTAATGCTTAATGGATGTGAAAAGTATAACTAAAGAAAATAGTAAATTACAAACCTTGTAAATAATGTATCCATATATTATATAAACACATTCTTGCATTTATACATACAAATGCATTTTTGTTAACTTTCTGAAATAGAAAATTTCATATTAGTGGTGGTCTTTAACTGTTTCCAGCAAAGGAGATTATTGATTATTTGCACATGTTTCTCTTATATATTATAAACATTTATTCAGTACAGATTAATTACAGATGAATCTCTCACCTGCGGTCCCCCAGTGGCTTATAAAATAATCATTCAGAGGCTTAATATTAATTACAAACTGTATGGCCTATGGCTTAGGCTCATTACTAACTAGCTCTTACAACTTAACTCAACCCATTCCTATTAATCTATGTTTTATCACATGGCTTCGTGGCATTACCTATTCTCTCACATCTTATTTCTCCTGGCAGTGGCTCATTGCCTCTGCTCTGACCCCCACCTTTCTCCTCCTTGTATCTTTCTTGGATTTCCCGCCTGGCTATGTCCTAATTTGCCATAGGCCATAGCAGCTTCTTTATTAACCAATGGTAGCAACACATATTCACAGCATACAGAAAGACCATTCCACAGCATAAATCTACACACCTATTGACACTTGATTTTTAACCAAGAAGCCAGAAATATACAATGAAAAAAAGAAAGCATCTTCTAAAAATAGTGCTGGTCTAACTGGATGTCGGCATATAGAAAAATGCAAATAGATGATTATCTATCTCCCTGCAAAACAACCCAAGTACAAGTGGATCAAAGACCTCAACATAAATCTAGATACACTCAACCTTATAGAAGAGAAAATGAGAAATTACCTTGAATTCATTGGCACAGGAGGCAACTTCCTGAACAGAACACCAGTAGCACAGACACTAAGATCAACACTTACTAATTGGGACCTCATGAAACTGAAGTTTCTGTAAGACAAAGGATATCATCAATAGGACATAATGGCAGTCTACGGTATGAAAGAGATCTTCACCAACCCCACATCTGACAGAAGGCTGACTTCCAAAATATATAAATAACTCAAGAAACTAGACACCAAAAATCCAAATAATCTGATTTTTAAAACTGGAGTACATATCAAAACAGAATTTTCAACAGAGGAATCTCAAATGGTCGAGAAACACTTAACAAAATCTTTTAACATCCTTAGCCATCAGGGAAATGCAAATCAAAATGACACTGAGATTCTATCTTGCACCTGTCAGAATGGCTAAGATCAAGTCCCCTCCAGCCTGTCAGCATGTAAGAGACCTGCCTGCAGGTTGAACCACCCCTGCTGCCACCCAACGAATTCTGTAGCACTTTGCTACTCATCCCCACCCACCTCACCATCCTCTCTGTGCCCAGCCCTTCCCCACAACTCCAACAGACTTCATAGGCATAGGTACAACTCATACCAGTCATAAGAGCAGAAGGATAGGTTGGACTTAGGTACACAAAGCCCACAAACTTTAACTGAAACACTATACTGTATCTGTAGACTTGACAGCCACCAGAACCCTTGGCCATTCAGGCCAGAAGACAATAAAGGAAACAGATAAGAAAGGAACAAAACACCCATCCAATAAAGACAAACACAAGAATCAACACCCATTCCTATAATCATCTCAAATTCAGATGAGTAAATGACAGTGTAAGAATACATTCAATAACAGAAAAGGCAATATGGCACAACCAGAACCCAATGATCCTATGACAGGAAGACCTGAACATTCCAACATAATTGAAGCACAGGAAAATGATCTTTAAAATAATTTTATGAAGAAGACACAGGCCCTCAACGAGGAAATGAAAATTTCCCCTTAAAGAAATTGAGGAAAAGACAAACACAAAATTGGAATTAATCAATAAATCCCTTAAATAAATCCAAGAAAAAAACAATCAAACAGGTGAAAGAAGTGGTCTAAGACTTGAAAATTGAAGTAGAAGCAATAAAGAAAAGACAAACCAAGGGATTCTGGAAATGGAACATCTGGATAAGTAAACAGGAACTACAGATGCAAGCATCACCAAAGGAATACAAGTGATTAAAGAAAGAATCTCAGGCATTGAAGATATGATAGAGGAAATAGATTCACTGGTCAAAAAAATGTTAATTCCAAAAGATTCATAATACAAAACATCCAGGAAATCTGGGATACCATGAAAAGACCAAATCTAAGAATAATAATAGGAATAGAAGAATTGCAGCTCAAAGGCACAGAGAATATATTCATCAGAATGGCTAAGATAAAACACACAAGTGACAATTCATGCTGGCAAGGATGTGGCACAAAGGGGAACATCCCTCTATTGCCAGTGGGAGTGCAAACAGCTACTATGGAAATCAATATGAAGATTCCTCAGAAAATTAGGAATCCATCTATTTCAAGAACACTATACTACTTCTGGGCATGCACCAAAAGGATAGTCCATTATAGCTGGAGAGCTTCTCTCCAAATTCCACCAAGCCTCCGCAGTCCCACAACCCACATATAAAATAATCACTCAGATGCTTATATTACTTATAAACTGTATGGCCATGGCAGGTTTCTTGTTATCTACTTCTTCTATCTTTTTTTTTCTTTTTTTTTTTTGGTATTTAGAGACAGGGTTTCTCTGTGTAGCTTTACTCCTTTCCTGGAACTCACTTGGTAGCCCAGGCTGGCCTCAAACTCACAGAGATTCACCTGGCTCTGCCTCCCGAGTGCTGGGATTAAAGGCGTGCGCCACCACCGCCCAGCTACTTCTTCTATCTTAAATTAACCCATTTCTATTAATCTATAAGTTGCCATGTGGCTCGTGGCTTACCAGAACCTTACATCTTGCTTGTCATGGTGGTGGCTGGCAGGTCTCTCCCTCTGCCTTCCTGTTCCCTCAATTCTCCTCTCTGTTAGTCCCGCCTATACTTCCTGTCTGGCTACTGGCCAATCAGTGTTTTATTTATTCAGAGCGATATCCACAGCAGTCCATTTCATCACAGTAACAATTTCTCAACTATGTTCATAGAACTTTATCTGAATAGCCAGAAACTGGAAACAATCTAGATCCTCAGCCAAAGAATGAAGAAAATGTGGTACATTTATACATTGGTGTATTACATCATGAAATTTGCAGAGAAATGAATGAAATTAGAAAAAAATCATCCTGAATAAGGCAACCCAGGCTCCAAAATCAAACGTGTACTGATTTATAAGTTGGTATTAGCTGTAAAGTAAAGGATAATAATGCTACAATCCACAGACTCAGAGAGGCTAAGTGACAAGAAGGTCCTAAGGGGATGAGGAATGAATGGATCTCCCTAGCAAGGGGAAATAGCATAGGTTTCATGGGTAGACTAGGGCAAGGATGGGAAAAGGATGCATTGGGTAGGAGGTGTTGGAACAAGAGAGTACTAGAAGAGAAGGCTGGAATTAGGGGACATTTCAGAGATGAGGTAGAAACCTGGTGCAATGGAAATTCCCAGGAACCCACAAGTGTGACCATAGTGAAGACTTCTAGTAATGGGAGATACAGAGCCTGAACACACTATATTCTGTAACCAGTCAAGGCTTCCAGTGGAGGGATTGGGACACTAATCCAGCCACAGCATCTTTGGCCTACAGTTTGCCCAGCCGATGACTAGTTCAAATTGAGACTCATACCCAGAGAGGGATCTCATGCCAGACACTGCCTGGAGGCCCAGAAACTAGAGCCTGGATAGCCCAGAGACTAAGGATAAAACCAAACGTGTAGAGATGGGAAAAAAGTCATGAAATGATTCCTAATGATACTCTGGTATACTCATAGACCAGAACCTAGCATAACTTTTCATCAGAGAGGCTTCCAGCAACTGATGAGAGCAGATTCAGAGACCCACAGAGACACATTAGGCAGAGCTTGGGGAATCCTTCAAAAGAAGGTGAGGAAGGATTGTAGGAATCAGAGAGTTCACGAAACCACAAATAAACCTACAAAATCAACTAACCAGGGCTCACAGGGGTCCACAGAGACACAGCTGACAATCAGGGAGCTTGTAAGGGTGTGAACAATGTGCTCTGCCTATATGTTATGGTTTTGTACCTTAGTCTTCTTGTGGGACTCCTAACAGTGGGAATGGGGACTGTCTCTGACTCTTTTGACTGCTTTTGGGACCCTTTTCTTCCTACTGGGTTGCGTTGTCCAGCCTTAATATGAGGGGTTGTGCCTAATTTTATTATAACATGGCATGATTTGTTTGGTTGATATTCCTGGGAGACGTACCCTTTTTTGAAGGGAAAGTACAAGGAGTGGAGCTGGAAGATAAGTAACGTGGGGGACAGGGACTGGGAGGAAAGGAAGGATGGGGAAACCACAGTTCGTATGCCATATATGAGAGAAGAATACATTTTTTTAAAAAAGAAATATAGGGGACCATATTTTTAATATGTCTGGTTTTTGATATTAGGGACTGAAATTAGTGTCTTATATATTACCATTGGTCTACAACTCCGGTCCCCCTTTTAGCAAAAATTTTAAGTACAGAATATAATTATTAACCACATGCAAAATGTTGTATAACTAATGTTTGGAGTTACTCATGCATCATAAATCATACTTAAAACTTTATATCCACTGAATAGTACTTCCTCTTCCCTATTTACCTGGATTTAGGAACTAATGTGACATTTGGGCAGAATTCTACTTGCATATATCATATTTTAATAAGCTTATATTTTCAATCTATCAACTTAGAAGAAATAAATTAATTTGGCGAAATAAATGATTATTTTAAAAGTATCATGGCTATAGATCAATCCAATACTTGCAACTGGGACATGCAACAAATGACTAAATTACATAGAATACATTTCAATATGGCTTTGTAGTTTCACATCTTCATAATATCTCCATAAGCAAATTAGAAGACTGAATTCTCTCTACCACACCTGATAAAATTTAGTAAGTAGTAAGGAAAATTGATTAAAAGATTTTAGTCACTGTCTAGCTCAAAACTTCATTATTTTGGATAAATTATCATCTTTTAATGGTTTGCTTAACCACATGCTACCCTCTTCTACCTGATGTGACTTAGTTGTTAGTAGCAGTTGTAGTAACGGGTGCTTAGGCATCATTCTGATGTAATAGAAGCAGTATCTGTTTTCCCCAAGCTATGGTTTGAGTTTTCTCATGCCCCCCAATTTGGGGCATCAGTTTCCATGTAAAAGTTATGTCTTGGTGCTGAGTTAATATTTCACTTAGCAAAGTGCTTGCTGAGCAAGCATAAGCCAGGAATGGTGGTGTGTTTAGAATCTCAGCATGGAAGGTTAAGAAGATGAGGTTTCATGGGACCTGCTTGTCAGTCAGTCGAGTCTAAAGGATGAGCTATATAGGTCAGTGAGAGTCCCTATCTAAAAAGAAGAAAAGAGGTGAACAGCTGCTGAGGATCAACAATCAATTACAATCTGTAGTCTCTCCATGTGCATGTAGGCAATCACCCAAACAAACATGCATGTATAGTTGCGCACAAATTTATTTCTTGCTTGAATTAATGGAAACATGAATGAATGACCATTGGAAGATGAGCTACAGCCCACAGCTCAATAATGTGAAACAAGAATGCCTCTGTTTTCACAGCTACATATAGGCCCAAACACATGGGAAAATACAGAGCTTTTCTCTAAAGAATCCTTCAGCCATAGTCCAGGCAGACGACTCATGAACTTTAAAATGATAATGAAACTGAAACTCTTGATCAGTTTTCTCAGAATTTTGTCTTCAGTAATTGATCACTCCTTCAGTCTATTGATTTTCCCTTTAAAGAAAAATTACTTTCTTTTTCTTTCCTTGTTACTGTGAATGAATAGTGGAATTCATCATTGTGAGCAATTCTTATTCCAATTTAATTTAGCTGTCATCCATAAAATATCCCTGGCTCACAAATAAATAGCACCAGTGTTTGAAATCAATCTCTTACTACTTCTTGATTTTATCAAAACCAATAATAAACTAAATTATTTTAGATTTTCAAATGGAAAAGCTGCATTTTATATGAATATAAATGTGTTACTTAGTCCTAAGTAATTCTTTGACAACAAATGATATTTGAGGATTAAAAAAAGAAACAAAAATCTACATAGACTTCTGACCAGAGACATGCCTTCATTAGCAGCACCAATATGCTCTCAAATTAAGAATAAATATGAAAAAATTGTCTGGATTTCTCAGTCACATGAGAGCAATCAATTCTTCAATGTAATTTACTACAGATGCTTAATAATTTGACACAAACATAACATAATGTTTGCATATTTAATCATGTTATGGGGAATGGAAATCTCTTTTTCTTTTATTTTTTCCATAAAGGTCATGATGGTTTCCCACCAACATTGTACAAAGCTTTCATTTTCTTCATCTTTCAGGGACATTTTTTCTGTCTTTCTAATAATAGTCCTAGTAACAGTATGAAGTTGGATTTTCTATTTCCCTGATGATTAGTGAATGTTCACCATATTTTAATATATCAATTGGGGATTTATATATCTCATTTTGAAAATAAGGTATTTTTAAAGTACATTGTCAATGTTTCCAGTTTTGTTATATAGATTTTAGTTCCTATTTTTACTATTGAATAATATTGTTATTTATTCCATATACTAAACCGTTATGAGATACATTCTGTATGCTGCCTTTTCATTTTGTTTAGTGCTATCTTTTTTGCAATAAGTGGAATAAGCAAGCCACTAAAAGAAATAAAATGCATATTTTCTCTTATAAAAGAAAGTAGAACACATAACAACAGAATAGAATTACTTAGTTACCATGGAAAGAGACTTGGAGAAAGTTGAGAGATATGGCCCAAAGTGTTAGAAATAGAATTTACACAGAGTGAATAAGTAGAAAGATATGGTACAGAATAAAGAACTCTAGTTAATAATATTTTGTTGAATGCTGGTCTTAAGTAAGACAGTGGAGTTTATGTATTCTTATCTCACATCCACACAAATAACTTATATAAGTAATATGTGTAATAAAATTTGAATAAATATTTGACTGTTAAAAATAAAATAAATTACAGCAAAAAACATTAGTAGCAGGAAGAGGACTGTAAAACTGCAACAACACATCAACTCTTAATCATTTGAACTTATTAAAATGAGTCTAACATTCAAGAATCTAATATGAATGAATCACTTTCACTACTGATTGAGTTCAAGGAATATTACTCCACCAAATAACAAGAATGGATACCATGTGCAAGGGAATAAAGAGAAATAAACAAATAATTTTTGGTTACCATTTTTTCTAGATGAATATTACAAAGTGATATAGTCTTTAAAGAAGAATTTTTTATTACTACCTCTAGGATATTTTTTCTGTGCTAGAGATACAATCCATTTTTGTGTGTGTATTTTTCTCCAAGTTATCTAACAGAGGTACACTCCCATCCCCCCAAAATATTTATTTTAATGGTTCCTGGGGCTCCCAAGTTAAAATAAAAACAAATTAATATTTTTTTAAAATAATAAGAAGAAAAATAATTGAATGTGAGTCTGGAACAAGCCAGTTCTCCTGCCCTGCATTTCCTCGGTGATGAACTGTAAGCTGAAATAATCCTTGTGCTGGTTTTTTGTTGTTGTTGTTGTTGTTTGTTTGTTTTTGCTTTGTTTTGTTGTCAACTTGAGAAAAACTGGAACACCTGGAAAGAGGGAAGCTCAGTTGAGGAATTGCTCCATCAGATTAGCCTGTGGGCATATTTCTGGTATATTTTCTTGATAAGTACCTGGGTAGCTTGTCCCAAGAAGTATAAGAAAACAAACTAGAAAGCAGTGTTCCATGACTTCTGCTTCAATCTCTACCCTCGGTTACTGCCTTGAGTTCTGTCTCTTATTTTCCTCACTGACAGACTGTAACGTGAGAACTGTGCATTGAAATAAATCCCCCTTTCCCTAAGTTGCTTTTAGTCAATGTGTATTTAATACAACAGAAAACAAACTAGAACACTGATGAATCCATCTTCTTATATAGATACAGAGGCTTTGAAATCTTGCTCTCTTGTTTGTGCAACAAATACTTTAATGACTGAACCATCTCCATAACCCTGGCTTATTATGACTTTACTTAAACATTAAGTTAGTATTCACATTAATATATTGTATAATGGTGGTTTCATGTATGTGTTTCCTTACATATACTCTCATATCCTTTATGCTTTCTTAGATAATTTTGTTTGTACACAGAAATAAGCCACAATGTATGACAATGTATACATTACAGTTATCTGTTGCTGCAAAGAAACAAAAATCTACTTATCAAAACCATAATGGTTTATTTATGATATGAATATATGATAAAGTTCTGTGCCTCAATTTAAAAGAACAGATTATGTTTTAGAAGTTATTACAATTACTGACAAAACGCTGCATGATCTGTCCCTTTTTCAGAGTCATTTCCTGTCACTCTTATTGATGATTTCACTGCACTCACACTGACCTCTTTGGTAGTCTTTTAAAACACCAATCAGGAAAAAAAAATTGAAGATTCTACATTGCTTCTCAGTATTATTATTATTATTGTTATTATTATTATTATTATTATTGCTTTTTACTCTTTTAAGAAAAGTAATCCTTAAAACATAGTTGCAGTGGAATTTTTCTAATTTAGTAGTTGTATCCTCTGTGTGCAACACGAATCTTAATTATTCTTATTAATAAAAAACTTGGTACCAGCTATTGGGGTAAATTCTGAAAGATCAGAGAGACAGAACAAGCCACAGCTAACCTCACCTCCCCATCTTCTCAGAAGATCCTGTTTCCTCAAACTGGAAGCCTCTGAGTCCTAATTCTAATGGGTCTCAGCTGAACTGCTGCTAAAAGCTTAAAAGCTTAAAAGCCTCTAGTTCTTGGTCCTCTTGCCTTATCTATCTTTCTGCTTCCTGCCACCACTTCCTGGGATTAAAGGCCTGTGTGTTTTCCAAGCAAAGACATGAGAGCTCAAGTGCTGGGATTCTTTAATGTGTGCCACCATGCCTGGCTCTGTTCCCAGTGTGACCTTGATCCAGATCTCTGCCTCCGGATTAAAGGAGTATGCCACCACTGCCTAAACTCTATGTTTAATATAGTGGCTGTTCTGTTCGCTGACCCCCAGATAAGTTTATTGGGGTGCCCAACATATCAACCACACCTGTGAAACACACATAAATCATGTATGCAAAGAAAATTATCTATTATCCACTATAAATCTTAACCTTCATAGATATTTAGCATTGATGGAGTTATATTTGGAGATAATACCTGAAATGTGTGTGTGTGTGTGTGTGTGTGTGTGTGTGTGTGTGTGTGTGTGT
>CABHPR010119793.1:2579-25966 GCA_902168415.1 Peromyscus melanophrys
GATAGATAGATAGATAGATAGATAGATAGATAGATAGATAGATAGATAGAGATATAGATGGTGCTGTAGATTCATCCAATGGACTGTGGACTGGTATCTACAGCTCTGAATTTCTGCAGCAGAGGTGCAAAGGCTGTAAGAGGCAGAGGATTAAAAAGTTTGTTGTCAGATTCTATCTCCTAGAAATGTCAAAAGCTACACCCACAAATTCTCACCAACATAACTGCTTAAGATGAGCTGAACAAGGACAACATCAACAGGAATGTTGAACTACAGAGGAAAGACCACAAGGCCTCAACCCTACACAAAAAATTACAGGCAACAAAGGAATGCTAAGAGAGGAAGAAATAGTATTACCCAGGGAGATCACATCAATTTGGTTATCCAATACCGAATGGTCAGCCCTGAAAACATACAGATAAGTACTATTATATAGACTGAGCAGGTTGTACTTATGTATTTAGGAGTGTATATGTGTGCGTGTATGTGTGTGTGTGTGCAAACATATAAACATATGCGTATAACAATAAATTAAAAAAGCCACAGTTTTAAAGAGAGTAAGGTGTGGTGTATGGGAGGACTTGGAGGTAGGACAGGGACAGGGAAAGGAGAAATGCTATAATTATATTATAACCTTGCAAAATAAAATAAAAAATTAAAGAGCATAAAAGCATTATATTAAAAAGGCAAACACAAGAAACAAATTTGGATGAAGAATTACAAAAGGATTAAAAGAAAACCACAGACTTTGTTTGCAAAGTTATGGTAACACAGATATGACTTAATTTCAGATAATACTCATTTGACTGTCTTATCCATATACTTAGAATGTTTTTATAGAATTCTGAACTGGCTGAAAAGTTCATGAAAATCCCTACCTTAAATCACGCTCAGTAGGTTTACATAGATTAGCCTTCTCCCTTAAGTATTTATGTTATTAAGGTAGCTTCTTAAATAACTGTGAGGTCTGGGTGGATCCACCTATGTTAATAACAGGAACCTGCTCTGGGCCACCCCCACCCCTCTTGGCAAGCATGCCACCACTGAGCGATAGCTTAAGTCTTGGGTAGGATTTTATAGTACTTCCAGCAAATTTTCAATAGGTCTAAGGGGGAAAAAAAGATCAGAAATATTCCAGTTAGCAAAGGAATCACCCTTTCTATACTGTGACAAATTCCAAACTTCAACAGTTTTATGTCCCTTCTTTGACGGCTGACTTTAACTTCCTCCTTATGGCACAGTCTGTGACGACTATAATCGGTGCAGCACAGAACACAGCCACCAGTCACCAGTCCGTGACGACTATAATCGGTGCAGCACAGAACACAGCCACCAGGCACCAGTCCGCGCAAAGCCTGCTCCATCCACTGCTGCACATTAGCAGCCGTCTTCACCACTGAATGCCGTTATTTTTAACAACAAGTGCAACAGGAAGGAGAATGCAGCATTCCTCAACTCTTCTGCTTCATTAATTTGTATCTTTAAAAAGAGGAATGGAGCTACTACAAGGTCTGGTCTAAAGAAGGGAAGCAATACAAAGGGAACAAGAAGGAACAGAGGTGGAAAGACTAAAGAGGGAATACATCAAACAAAAGAGAAAATAGGAGAGGAAACACTGCTTGTGGATTCCTGTAATATTATGTCATATACAATCTAAGGCAGGAACTTAATTAATAAACAGAATTTTGTACAACCCTGGTACTTTTCAAATGTGTAATATATACAAACAAATAAACCTATATCTGTATGCATGTATGTATGTATTATGTAAATATGTGTTATACAAAAATTGAATGCATTACTAACATTCTTATCAAAGAAAAAAAACTCCACTCCCCAATGCTCTCATTCATGAATTCTGTCAGCCAACGAAGAAGTAACAGCAGTGATACAAATCTAGTGTAAAAATACAAATACAGAGCTGGGGATGCAGTGCAGCAGGTGCTTTCAGAGCATAAATATGCTGGACTCCAGATTTAATCTACATCAACATACACATACATACACACACACACACACATACAGAGAGAGAGAGGGAGGAGGAGAGGGAGAGAGAGAGGGAGAGAGAGAATATAAAGGAAGAACACAGACACAATTTGTTTTTTTTTTTATGATGTGGCTCTAACTATCCATCTTTGTTTCTCATTTAAAAAATAAACATGCCTGGCCTCTAAAAGTATATTACCATTGATTTTAGTAACCTTAATTAATAAAAATGTGGAATCTCAAGTTTACTATTTTTAAGTTTCTTTTGTTCTGTCTTGCTAGCCTTGGGTTTAATAGACCATTAATCACAGGAAACTGGGCAATTTGCCTATCTCTGTTCTCCCTATAAAGCCAGAGGTTGCTAGAATACCTGGGTACATAACAGATAACAATCACTTATTCTAATAACAGAATGATTCCTTTGTTTGTTTGTTTGTTTGTTTGTTTTCTAGAAACAGGGTTTCTCTGTATAGCCCTGGCTGTCCTGGAACTCAACCAGGCTGCCCTCAAACTGTGAGACCTGCCTGCCTCTGTCTCCCAAATGATGGGATTAAGGGTGTGTGCCACCACCATCCAATTGGCTCTGATCACTGGGATACTGCATAATCATCCTAATTCCTCACAATAAAACAGGCTTCATATTTGATGACCCATAATAACTTTCATTTATAGCTTGAGCGTGCTCCCCATGGGTAGCTGTGCTACATGTAATACCTACAGTGATATAAACTGAGTAATTCAAATTTCAGGATGATTAACTACTTTATCTCTGAACATTACACCACCCTTATTATTACTATCTCTTTCTCCTCTGCCTAGAAACAGTAATTCCGAAATCCGGTTGGTAGCTGCTGATATCCTTAAATAGTGCAAGTCACGTATATTTGCAGGGTCTAACTCACGTTTCTTCTTACTTTGGCCACCTCCAAAATCTACAGAGTGATCATCACAACGGGTTGTGGAGCAGAGTCCCAATAGAAATACGTCTACAAAACACTCCCCCACCTAAGGCTCAAGGAAAACTTCAGGAGTAGAATGATTGATTGTCAGAGTCAGAGGATCAGGGAATTCGCTGTGAGACTGTGTCTCCTAGAGATATCAGAAGCCACACCCATACAGTCTCACTAACATTGCTGCCCAAATGTGAGCTGAACATGGAAGACATAAGTGAACACAACAAGTGGACAGAGAAAAGCCCAGGAAGCCTCAACCCTGTACAGAGAACTACAGGCAACTGAGAAAAGCCGGGAGAAGAGAAGTGACCTTCTCCAGCAAAGAGTTCACCAATTAGTTATGTCGGTATTTACCCATGTTTTCCTAGGCTACAAACTTGATGGCATATAATTATACATGTTAGTTTCGTGAGCTTCTCCTTCTGTTCCTGAAGCTTCACCTTCACAACAACTGAGCTTTAGGTAGTTATTTCTGCCTGTTGCCACCTCATCAATGATGAATGCCTGTATTATTTACCTTCATAGGAGAAAGAGTTTAACTTGGCTTACACTCTTAAGGGCACATTCCATCATGGTGAAAAAGGATGGCAGTAGAAGGACAGTGAGGTGGCTGTTCACACTGAATCCTCAGTCAGGAAACAGAAAGCGGGCAGGAACTGGGGCTGGGTATTGAAGTGTTATGCCCCACTGACAGTGCCCTATTTCCTTCGGCAAGTCTCTACTGGCTAATGCTTTACAGGCTTGAGAAGACAATGCTACCAGCTGAAACCAAGCGTTCAGACATGACTGTACGGAGGATGTTTCACATTCAGTCTACAACCTGTTTAATACAGATGAACTGATATTCAAACCAAGTTCTTCGGAGGTAATCACGAACTGTTAATTTCATTTTATGTCTTTCCTTTCTATGAATGTATATAGCAGACATCTCATAAGTACCCAGCATAATTAAATACAACAATTGTCACTGCAAACTATATTTAATAATAATTTTGAAAAGTAAATGGGATTCTAATGCTGTTGTTTTACTTAGCACTTTCAAGTGGAGCCCAAGATGAGATCATCTATTTATTCAGTAAGGCTTTGTTCTCAATGCTACTTCATATTATTTTCTTTTGATTTTAAAATAAAGACAAGTATATATTACATACATTGACTTTTAAATGCAAGCTAACAAGATTGGTTGGCCCACACTTCAAAAAGAGACAACCAATAAAATTAGTCTTACCCACCAAATAATACAGGCATTTGTTATTCCTCGTTTATCAGTTAGAACCAGATGAAGATAATACCCATTGCTGAAGACAACACACACTGAGATGCATGATAAAAAGAAATCAAGCTAGAACTGAGCCATAACTTTTTCTCCCTGATAGCTTTCCTATGGCTGCGGGGGTACTTAAAGGCTGCTGCTGGGCCTCTCTACCATCAGCTCTTAAACAGTTATCCCATATCTGCCTCTGAGAATTTTATTTAATAAATGTAATAGCTTTTGGGACTAATGCTATTCAGCCATGTAGGATATCTCTCTCCAAAGAACAGAGAAATCTTGGGATTCAAACAAAGGTAATAAAAAACTGGGCTATTCAGTTTTATATCAATACAAAAGGTCACCCTGCAAGAATCCTAACAATTACAATGGTAACCTGCAGGATATGCCCACCAGTGCAATAGCAACACAATTGTTCCAAGGATAACCAACAGCTTTTAGACTGAATTCTAGGCCTCTCCAGAGAGGAATCCATGCCTGTTGTTAAAAATAGTAAAAACAAACAAACAAACACCCCACAAAGCTAGGAGCTAGGGAGCACAGGGCCTAATTGGGGATTCACTACTGTTGTTTAGGTAAACTGACATGGAACCAAACTGCATTCTAAATGTGTATACCCATAGACAAATATTACTTTTATCCTTAACCAATGATCTATCTCTTTGTGAAGAATAGCAGTGAATGCAGAATCATGACTGCTCAAGGGGCTATTAATAAGTGGTATTTGAAAGCTCAGCCCTAAGTAGGACACTTAAACCTCTCCCAGAAGGCTCAGAAAACATTTCAGAAGAGTGGAGAGAACGCCACAGCTGGAAGATTCAGAAAAGGACTGTGAAACGCTGTCTTCAGGGCATGACATAGCATTGCCAAGGGCAGCTTGTGGCACCTGCACCAAGCCTTTATAACATGGGCCTGTCAACTGCCAATCATGAACTGCATCCTCCCTGCCGAGCCACTGGGAACTAAACGATTGTCGTGAAGGGACAGTCATACTTATCAGTTATGGACCTCACTGTGAGACCACCATGCTCCGGGGGTTGTTGTACACCTGTGTTCACACAAAGTCAAGGTTAAACTCAGCACATCTGAACCAAAACAAAAAGGCATGAAATGTGGGGAAGGGACCTGGAGGAAGGAGGGTGGGAGGACAAGACGGTGAGGTTAGGCAGAATGCACTATGCACATGTCTGACACTGTCAAAGAATAAATTCAATCAAGTAAGAAAGATTTCTGTGCTCTCTGATTTATATGACTCTAGACTCTAGCTTTCCTTCACCAGAAATCCTTCTTTCTCTTAGGATATTTTTCCTACATGCTGTAGCCCTTGTTGCCTCTTCTCATTCCAAATGCAAATGCACTGATATTAATCATATACCAAACCCCTTAGAAAAGATCTTGACATGTCATGAGACTAGATCTGAATACAGACATCACAGCTACACCATGATACAACAAATCTCCAGTCTTACAGTTCTGTCAGGGAATGCTATTTCCAAATCAAATAAACCAAACAATAAACAAAATAATTTCAAGATATAAAAATAAAAGCAAGCTTACTAAATATTTCTCAAACACAAACATATGCCAAAATAATGAATACTGTAAGAATGAAAAATTTCAAGCCCAAAACACTGCAAAGAAATCTGCAAAAAGAAGACTAATTTTAGGGAATGTATACTATTGGTTATATCCAATTCAACAAAGCCATGTGAATAACATCTGTGGGGTGGGCAGAGCAGAAGACATTAAATAGAAACCAATAAAATTTGCTAGAATAAAGACTGTAAGATTATCTGAGCAAAGATCTGTATCGTTATTTAACTACTGCACCAACTTACCTTCTAGGATGATTGGCATCAAACAATGTGTTGTCATCATCCTCATCATCTTGTTCTAAGGGTGTCAATTCCATGTTTTCTATGTTAGTGTCCAAAACTCCGTATCTCCTAGTTTTACGGTTTCTCCTCCTCATCCTATTAAATCAAACAAATACATTAATAAAACAATTTTAATATAGCCTAATGATTACTTCATATGCAATTGGAAATTAAAGAAATTAGTTCAGGTTTCGTACCAAGCACACAGTCAGTACAAAAATGATTAAAATTCAGGAATATTAAAACAATCAATTTAGCACCAAAGATTACTGGTAATTCATTAAATAAACCTATTCCTATATATTTGTATGACATCAACATTTCTCCTGTCTAGCATACTCTCTAGTCTTTTCAATCTCTCTGAGCTGAAATTGAGAGATCATTTATTACTTTTCATTTATGAGTATGTGTGAGTGAATGAAACTTTTGTGGATGGCCAACTAAGCCAGAAGGATGAGGGTATCATAACCCTTGCACTCATAGTTACAGTTGATTCTGAGATGCCCCACATGGGTGCTCGGAACTGAACTCAAGGTCCTATGGAAGAGAACAGTACTCTTAACTGCTGAGCCATCTTTCTAGCCCCAAAAGATAAAATTTTAAGCCTTACTTCAGATATTAAATTTTCCTTGAGCCTTCAATTCCAGCCTTTATCTCATGTCCTTGATGCCTCCTTATTGACAGAAACAACTAAGCATTGCTATTATAATCAAAAATTTAGATCACGGAAGTCCTAGACACACACTCAAATTCAGTCAGTGGCTTATAACCTGGACTAAACACCAGAATCACCTGAGATTTTTAAAATGATCATACAAGGGCTATAATTAAACCAAAATGTTCAGAAATAGAGACCAAGCATCACTAAGCTGGTGATTTCTGACTCAGTGATTCAAAACTATGAACTTGCAGCCAATGTCCAAGTTGCTTCAATGCAATAGCTTCAACACGATATACAGTAAGCAATGCTTCACAGGAACTTTTTGTAGATTAGAAACAAAACAAAATATTTCAGGAAGTGATCACAAATGAAATGTGTTTTACTTAAACTATAATTTACTCAGCTTAAGATAATAATGTTAACTGATATTTAGAATATTAACTTCAGCACCAATGGCAGAGTAATAAGGGCCTCTTCAAAAGTGACTCTGGGAACCCTGACAAAAGTATCCATATATTTATGCAAACATACATATATTAAAATCCATGTTGGAATTGTATTAACCAACAGACACTATATTAGCTTTTGAGTATATGTGGGTGATATTGTGTCTCCCAATATACTGTGCACCGTAATAAACTTATCTGGGGGTCAGAGAACAAAACAGCCACTAGATAGACATAGAGGCCAGAAAACGGTGGCACACACACATCTTTAATCCTAGCCTTCTGCAGGCAGAGATACATCCGGATGGATCTCTGTGAGTTCAAGGCCACACTGGAAATAGTCAGGCTTGGTGACACATGCCTTTAATCCCAGGAAGTGATGGCAGGAAGCAGAAAGGTATATAAGGCATCAGGACCAGGAACTAGAGGCTTTTTAAGCTTTTAGCTTTTAGCAGCAGTTCAGCTGAGATCCATTTGGATGAGGACTCAGAGGCTTCCAGTTTGAGGAAACAAGATCAGCTGAGAAGTTGGCAAGGTGAGGTTGGATGTGGCTTGTTCTGTTTCTCTGATCTTTCAGCGTTCACCCCAATACCTGGCTCCAGGTTTGTTTTTATTAATAAGACCTTTTAAAATTCAGCTACAAGTATAAAATATCTATTCTCAGCAATCAAAATTTATAAGATATTATGTCTGGAGAAAAATATAATTTCCAAAAGTCATTTCTTACAGACCTATCTTTATATCTACCTAAAGGTAATGGACTAAGAAACTGGTTTCTGTACAGTATTTATCATCACATATTTAACCACTGTAAAACTCAATAAATGCTTTAACTAGTAAGAATAAGACAGTGTGAAGTATAAAGCAGCATTTTATATTAAGAAACTATATGCTTAAACTAACAAATTTATCAATGCATATATAAATCAACACATACACATGCACACAGACGTGTATTTGTACACATTCCCACATCATATAGAACAGAACCTAAATGTTTCCTGTTATTTAGGTTTTATGGGTCAATATGATTTCTGTCAAATATGTGTCTTAGTATTTTGTTTTGTTTATAATTGTTTAAAAATTTCTTGTATCTAGGACTTGTTTACAAGAACTTGCTGGCAGATGGAATTTAGCTTGTTTACCAAGATTAAATTTAGACTTATTAAAGCCCTTGACAGAAAAACTAAAAACATTACTTTGGAAAGAAGAAGAAAAAAAGTTAAGGAAAGTAGCTCACTATTGGCCCCTTTTCACGTAATGATTGGTAATTAAGATGCTCTTTAAATATCTGTGATGTTTCACATGCTGTCCTGTGATTTGAAAATGAGTACACAGTGAGCGAAGCCTTACGCAGTACAAGTTGTGGATACTACCGTTCTAATAGGGCCTCTTCTCTCTGGCAATTCTTTTAGTGGAATTCTTTTCTAAATCACATGACTTCCCAGGAACTTGATGTCATATGAAGTCATCTTGGGTAACAAAATAAATTCAACCAGGTCATATACATCAAATGGGCAATATGCTAGTAACCCGGATTAACATCAGCTAAGGCTTTATCTAGAACTAAAGTCATCACACAAATTGAACGATTTCTTAATCTTCCAAAAACAGATAAATGCATCTGTCTAACATTATGTCCCATTCCTAATTATAGTATAAACACCTGACTGCATTGATGTAGGATTTTATCATTTGTTTTAGTTTATGTATTCTCTAGGCATATTCTCACTATAGTTTACACTGTAGATTTATTTTGTAATATATGTAAATACTACCTTTCAAAAATCTCTTGAAAACAAGAACCTATTTCATAAATAGATACAGAATAGTTAAGTGCTAAACATTAATAAATGGGAGTGCATCTTGATTAAAATAAATTCACCATTTAGCATATGTATTAACTCATAAAAGTATTAAGCAAAATTTAAAAGCCATATATTAATAGGACAACTTGAAATGCTATTTCTCTAAAAATGTCTTTCCCCATTCTAGTGATACACAAAGTGATAGCTAAATGGTTATGAGAGCTGCATCCCATAACAATATCAACTGCTACATAAACACTGTGGTATGTAGTGGTACTTCTCAAGGACAATTTAAAAAACAACACAAAATTTTAAAATAATTGTGATGACCCAATGACCTAAAATGCTAAGTATAAAATATACATTTTTAATAAACAAAAATACTAAGGTAAAAAAGCTATTTTTTTCTTTTATCAGTTTATATTATTTTTTCAATCAAAATGTAAAGGAGACTTTAAAATCCAGTCCTTATAGTCTTTACTCTCATACATACAATTGTGCTAATAATCAAATAGTTATTAATATGCACACTTTCCAATTAGGTATAACAAACACATATTACAACACGAAAGTGTATTTTGTTGGTTCCTACTGAATATTATGAATATTACCTAAAACAAGTAGAAAAGTATCAAATCCTGAAATGGCAGGAGACAGTGAAACAGTAATCTATATTGAGCTACATTTAATCACAGCATAAGTGATTCAAGTCACTGTCTTAACACAGATGCAGATCCCTTAATGTTTCATCAAATATATTCAGCTCAGTCAGAACTATCTCTGTTTCAATAACATGCATCAGTTATTTATGGAATCAAAATAGAAGCACTAAAATAAGCATGATAAAATTTTATGTAAAAATGTTTGATGCCACATAAAATAAACACAACAAAATAAAACTCCATTTCATTTTACTACTCTACGAAAGTGTGAACACCTGATTTGATTCATAAATTTGTTTCTTCTCATTTTCTTTTACTGGAATATGTGCAAAGAATGTATTAAGTATGAAATAATAGAATTTCTTTGTTTTATAATACATCCTAAATAGATTGGGGAATATACAAATCAGTCACATTCATATACACATGTACATATGAATCCTCTATGTCCTTAGACATAAAACAGTGGATTTCTGTGGTGGTATTGTGTTCCCCAAAATATTGTGTATGCTAATAAACTTATCTGGGGTCAGAGACAGAACAGCCACAATGTTAAACATGAGGTTAGGCAGTGGTAGCACACGCCTTTAATCCTAGCATTCCAGAGACAGAAATCCCTCTGGATCTCTGTGAGTTCAAGGCCACATTGGAAACGGCCAGGCACGGTGATACACACCTTTAATCCCAGAAAGCCACACCTTTAATCCCAGGGAGTGGTGGTAGAAAGCAGAAAGGTATATAAAGCGTGAGGACCAGAAACTAGAGGCATTTGCCCTGGAGAGGCCTTTGGCCTGGAGAAGCATTTGGCCTGGAGAAGCTTTCAGGCTTCTAGCAGCAGCTCAGCTGAGACCCATTCTGGATGAGGACTCAGAGGCCTCCAGTCTGAGGAAACAAGACCAGCCGAGAAGTTGGCCAGGTGAGGGTAGCTGTGGCTTATTCTGTCTCTCTGACCTTCCAGTGTTCACCCCAATAACTGGCCTCAGGTTTGATTTTATTAATAAGACTCTCTAAGACTCATGCTACAGATTTCAATAAATAAATACACAACTATATATTTATATACTTGTACATTTACATAAATAAAACTTTATCATTACTTTCTTTACCATAAAAGTAACCAAGAATTAATGTAGTAACTTGTGAATAAGAATTAGTTTGAAGCATTTTCTGTAATAGTAATATAAGCAAATAACATTAGTGAGCCCTGTTAGTTCTCTACAATTTTCATCATGAAATCAAAATTGGATGTGCTACATAAGCAAAACTCTTTGACTAACTGGACATCTCTCATTTCACCTCCTCACATTTATATAACCAAACACACCAGTTGTCAGTTGAAATTCTTCTAGAAACAGATACCAATAATGGATTATAGTGGTATGTAGACTGAACAATGTCCTCCAAATTTTGTACTTGAGTTAAAGTTCAGGTGCTAATTCCAAGAAGTGCAGAATGTGGCTTTATTTTGATATATGGTCCTTACAAAGGGATTCAAGTTGAACTAGGTAGTAAAATTGCTCGTGTGTGTGTGTGTGTGTGTGTGTGTGTGTGTGTGTGTGTGTGTATGAAATGGATGGGAGACTGTCTTAGCTACTGTTCTATTGTTGTGAAGAGACACCATGACCAAGGCAACTATTATAAAAGAAAACATTTAACTGGGGCTTGCTTACAATTTTAGAGGGCTAACCCATTACATCATGGCAGGAGGAGACAGGAATGAATCTAGAGCAGTAGCTGAGAGCTTGCATCCTGATCAGCAGGCTACAGATAGAGCAGAGACAAGGGGCCAGGTGTGGGCTTTTGAAACCTCAAAACCCAACCTTAGTGACACACTTCATCCAACAAGGCCAAACTTCTTAATCCTTCCTAACAGTCCACCAACTGGGAACCAAACTCTCAAATATATGAGCCTATGGAGGCCATTCTTTTTTTTTTTTTTTTAAGATTTATTTATTTATTATGTATACAGAAGAGGGCGCCAGATCTCATTACAGATGGTTGTGAGCCACCATGTGGTTGCTGGGAATTGAACTCAGGACCTCTGGAAGAGCAGTCAGTGCTCTTAACCTCTGAGCCATCTCTCCAGCCCTATGGAGGCCATTCTTATTCAAACCACCACTTTCCTCTTTCTTCATGGCTTCCATCGCCAACTCTTTATCTAGCACTATCAAACCTATGTTCTTATAAACATTTCATAGGCCAATATCACACAGATGAGTAACTACAATGCCGTACATAATTTATATATTATATATTTTATATATATAAATTGATATTTGACATTGGAAATTTGGGGGCCTTTATTTACTAACTGTCCCAATAAAAGTAATTGCTATTTAGTGTGCAGATATACATGGCAGGCATGAGCTATGTAGCTTATAAGCCTCATCCTTTATAATGTTTTAAAATAAGATCCACACACAAACAGCTTGACTACACAACTAGAAATTTTAAACATTAAAGTATAGTGTCTTCATAACCTGCCTAAGTTATCTTAACCATAGTTACAAAGTTAATTGGTCAAATGGTCTTGTGATTCCCCAAACATATTCTTACAATATACTAGAATGGATAACTTCGGTGAATATAAATTATGTGATGCATCCTCCCCCTTTTTAACTTTGGTGAAAAATAATGACTCAGCATCTACTGACACAACCAAGCACAACGATGCTCGCATTAGCCCATCTCTTCCATTTCATAATGGTAGAGGATCTGCTCTCTCTTTAGTGATTGCTCTTAAGCCAATGTAATCACAATTGTATTTTGAGAGCAATGACGTAAACCCAGCCCTAAAGAATAGAAAATGATCATAACAACTGACATAAACTAATCACAAAAACACAATTTCCTTGGTAGGCATTTTGAGTGGGGAGGAAATTTAGACAAATGAGATTGAAAGAATGTCTCTTGTGGGCTTTCTAGGAAAGACTGCTTCCCCTACCCCCCAAAAAGGGGTCTTCCTTACATTCTAAGAAGTCTGTTGTGTGGAAACACAATAATTATGGCTAAATTATCCATCCTACAGAGACAAAGACAAAAAATTAAGAATTCTTGACAATTTTATAAAGCCACTGCCCCAAACTTGGTCCAGCTCACAACAGGAGAGCAAAGCCAAAATACGTCTTTACATGCCAGTAACTGTCGATTGTGTATTTGGTTTCTGAGAATTCAAACCCTCCTAAGGAATAAATACCTACTACTTAGGTTGTCTGTGAGACACTGCCATCCACACTCCATCAGTGACTACTTCCTCCTAACTCTCCTCAGGACCTGTCAGGTAGTTCTGTTCAAATGCCCTTTACTCTGAATACCGTCATCAGAGTTCCTGGGTGGATTTTAATGTCAAAGTGCTGAGCTAACAGTAAAATAAATAAAATAAACCCCATTAACTCTTTACAGTCTTATTTGACATATACTGTTCAGCTTCGCACAGCAGTTCCAATACACTGAGCTAGCTTATCTTCATCAGTATATTTAGATCAAGGAAAGAATACAACAACTCTACTAACTGGGCTCCTCAGACTCCTATTTCAGTGAACATCAGCCAAACAGTCAGCATTTTTTTCTCCTAACTAGTTTACATACTGGGATCCTAATACTAAAAATAAATAAACCCATAGAAAAAACTAATATCAGAGTAATACACAAAATATTACATATTGCATATACAAAAATACATAAAATATAAAAACAATTCTATTCATGGCATCTTCTCAAAGAAAACTTACTCTACCTATACACTCCTGTGAGTGGAAAAGCAATAACAGTCATGGTTTGTACCACGAAGACCAACCAACTGCAACTCACAGGCGGATTTAAGATGATCTGGAAATGAGCACCATTCTCACACCAAGACTGTCAATCTTGTAAAAGAAGCGTCAAAAGTAGAATTCAAATTGGTTCCTGCAGGGCTGTGGTTGTGCAGAAGTATTATGGCCTTTTGGTAGATATAACTATGTTCACCAAATCTGAACATATCCCCATTCTCCATTGAAGAACCAAAACACCCCCATTTCAAGCAAGCCCCTCACCCCAGCTTGAAACAGGCCTGAGTTTCAAAATTCTCAGAACTGCTGACATAGGTCCCAGGACAAAGTCCTAATGTTTGAAGGGCCATCTGTTAGCCACAGAATGCCCCAATGCCAGAGGTAGTCTATAGTTTGTCAAACAACCGGTCAAAACTGCAAAGTAAGATAACACAGAAATTCTGGAAAGCCCATAAAACTTGAGCCAATCAGAACTGTACCTGTACTAGCACCCCTAACTGATGTAACCTTGTGATTTTTGCCTTTAAAAACTGAGCTTGCAGAGGGGCGGGCACCTCCTCGAGCCTCCGCTGTGTCGGGGTGCTCGACCGAGGTCCCTGCCATGGCTTGAACTGCTTCAATAAACCTTGCTTTTGCATTTCAGTGAGTTCGTGTCTCTGGTGGTCTCTTTGGGGGTCTCGCGCCCAGGGAATAACATCCATGACACACATACTTTCCAGTCCTAAATAGTTAGGATCATGCCTACTTCTAGCCAAGAAAACATGGACAGAAGCAGCTGTGACTAACAGACTGTGACTAACAGCTGTAACTAGATAGTCGTCTCTAATCAATAACTCCAAGCTCTGACAAGTGCAGAAGACATATGCTAAAGTAGCAAAACCAGATTATTACACGACGGAGAACTGTTGAGTTTACTCAAGCAGTTCAGAAACACAGTTCAAGCATCTAGCTGAAATTTTCTAAAAATAAATCTTATCCCATGGATGTGTGCTGTTCAGAATTTTATGTAATAATGACATTTTTCTGTCATTATTCTGATTCACTGCTACCAGTGACGTAATCTCTGAGTGCAGGGAATGCTGCTCTAACTTCATTTTAGCTGCACGCGTTCTGGATGCATGTAACCAGTGACTAACAGACAGGACAGGAGACCCACACCACACGGGAACTGTAAACACACATGCACATGTCACAACACAGCTACAGTTCAGAAGGAGTACAATTCGTTCAGGATGGAAGATAAACTGAAAAGACATGTTTAGAGTAGAGGAAATAATTAGGATGGCATCTACCAGAAGAACAAAGTTATTAAAGCCTAACAAATACAAGGCTGTTGCATGTAAGGGACATTTGTAAACTGAAACTAGATGACTGGAGGCAGACATTAAACAAGACTAGAGGTGGATCAAGCTCCTAGCCCGGGGAACTGCAAATGTGAAGGCATTCACCTAGTGAAAATCATGCAGCTTAAGTTTATTGGAGGAAAAAAAATACGATGGTTGAAGTTGGGCATACTAGTGCATGCCTGTAACTCACAAACTCAGCAAGCTGAGGCAGAATTGTGACTTCAAAGGCAGAATGGATTACATAGCAAGACACTGTCTCAAAAACAGAAACCATGCTTTCAAATTGAAATTTGCAAGGCTGTATCATCTGTCCAGTAAGAAGCTAGCTGACTATGCAAGCTTATAACTCACAACGCTATTACCAGGGTTGAAATGGCAATAAAAAAAAAAAACAATTTTGGATGGATCACAGAGGCAGCAGGGATAGTAAAATGCAAAAGGTTGAGGGAAAGATACATGTCACTGAAATAGATTAAAAGAGGTAAGAACATTCCCCTTGCAAATATTCATATTCTATTATCAAGGAAGGGACCTTGGGAATCAAAGACCTGCTCTCCAAGGCAAATAAATGGTGATCAAAACAGGAAAAAAGGTTGAGTGGTCCACAGCTGCCTGAATCAATACTCTCCAAAGGCGGAGGAACAGGAGTTCAAAGCCTGCCTTGGCTATATTTTGAATTAGAGGCCAGCTGGACCACATGCAACCCTGTGTCAGACGAATATAAACAAACAAACAAACAAACCAAAAGTTAAAAAAAAGAATTTATCAAGAAGGAAACTCATGAAAAAGCAAGATCCTATACACAGAGAGAAAAGAAAAACTGAGACATGATGCTGCAGAAGCCAAAGTACAAACTGTTGTATCCACTGTTCACAGCGGGTGGAGGGAGTACATGAAGGGAGACAAAAGTATTTACAAACTGTCCTCTGTAAGGATATCTTAGAGTGGTGCAATTAGAAGCCAGGCTATGCAAAGGAGACTAAAAGACAGGGAAACGGATGTATCAGATGAGATCATGCATGTGCAGGGGGGCATGGACATAGACAAATGGGGATATTTCAATGCAAAAGCTCTTTGCTGCTCTGCCCATGTTATTCCTACCATGTGAGTGTTAGATACTCCTTCCTGTCTTCTCAGATTCTGTGCTTTCTCATACCTTCAAATGTTCCTTCTCTATTTGCTGTTTTCCCAGTATTCACATTCAAACATAATTGGACAGTTTATTCTTGAATATACATATCTTTAATATAGTAATACAAAAATTCTCCGTTTGTAGGAAGCGCAGCTTAGAGTAAGCATTGGAGAAATCAGATGTCAATCACGGGTGCCTATTCTCCTCAATAGAAGGAAATGAATGATACCTGGTCACCTGGAATGCCTGGAAGTGGTCAGACAACTTGATGATCCTTTGCTATTCTTTTGGGAGCCAGCCTCCACCTGAATCCCCCAATATCCGGAGCATTGTTTAGGCCCTAATCCTGAGCTTTGTCTCTCAGTGACTGGAACCATCCTTATGACAGAGGTCCCACATACTTTGCATCCTCCACCCATAGAGTCTCTTCTTATGCTTATACAAATGCTTCCTCTCTAGGCTCTAGCCCTAAGCAATTTATGGCAACCAGAACTCATTCTTATTCCAAAGGTCACAGATGCTTTGCTACTTTGCTTTGTAGCTATGTCTAAGGCTTTGTTGGTGAAACTTGTTACATGGAAACCTTTTCCCAAAGTTTTATTGTATTTAAATATCTAAAGGACCAGACTCTGGGAGTTTTGACCCAGTGCCTGAAAGGTGGTACACAGTTGTTTCATCCCACCACATAGGGATCATCTCCCTCCAGGCCAAGGAAGTCCCTGACACCTGCCTGCAATATTTCAATTGTTAACAGGAACCAAAATATTTTTCTGTAAAGGTCAACTGAGAGTAGACTGGGTTAGACCTGAAGATGATACATGTAAATTATAGACATATAGCACAGTGCAAACAAACAGTTACTGTAAACAACAGAAAGTGTCCTTTCAAATGGTCTATCTCCAGAGTGAGATCCCAGAGCAGTTTCCTCCAACATCAAGCTTGACCTGTTATTCCTAAATTCCTCTGACTTCAACTTATCACCCCAAGCAGCAATAAGGCTCCTTGAATGGACAGCTGGCTCTTTGAGAAGAAACATGACTTAGCTTTGAAGTCCCAACAATAAGAACAATTTGAGAGGTTTAACAGTCATTCAAATTTACCATGAACTAACTATACTTTAATATAGTCCACATTTATCACCATCTTTCAAATACTTCCCAAATAACATGCCATACACACAAATGCAGCACATACATGCTGATGAATAAGGCAAAGTCCCTCCCACTCTCCATTCTTGAAGTCACTGAGCAGGGTCTAGGATGGATAATATCAAAGAACACCATATGGATATAAATTTCCCTGCATGTCAAAATGACAGGAAAATGTCGGGAAGCATAGTCCTGGCATTAACTTCTAAAAAAATTAGACCATGTTTATTTACATTTCAGCTGTACACAAAAGACACTGACTCAATGCAGCGGTCAGCATATACGGAAGGACAGAGTGGAACGACTGCATTAAAAACACTCACGGAGAGCAGGATGGCTTAGTGAATAAAAGGACTTCCTGGAGAAGCCTGACAACCTGAATCCTATCCCAGGCCCTACTATAGAAAGACAGAATCAACTCCTGAAATGTATCCTTTGGCCATGGCCCACATGAGCCAACATCACACACACACACACACACACACACACACCATCAACAACACAATAATAAAACAACTGAAAAAAAATGAAATGCTCAAAGTGCTTAGCACTGTAGTTCACAACTGTAAGTTCAGTACTCAGGAGATGGAGACAGGAATATCAGGTGGTCAAGGACAGCCTCAGCTATGTAGAGAATTTGAGGTCAACCTGGGCTACATGAGAATAAAACATTGTCTTGAAAAAAGAAACTCTCAAAAGTATTGATTATGTTTAAGTAATAGGAGAAAAGAGGTAGATTTACAGATGATGCTTAAGAAGAAAAACAATAACCATCATCACCCCCAAGTGGTCTTTACCTGGCAGGACCTGTACTACCCACTTTATATAGATCTTTGACTAATCCTTTCAGGTAGAAACCCTTAGTTTCCCATTTCACAAACCTGAGATGGACTTTGCGGACACCATGTAACTTACATGTGAAAGTCGGAATACATTGCAAGGAGGCTGACTTCCTAACAGGCTACACTGAAATGGATTTGGGCTAGGACAATTGAAAGGAAATCAGCATGAGAAAATTAAAACAAAATAACCCATTACTGTACTGGAACTGTTCAGAACTGACCCTTCCTATAGAATTATGACTATTAGCGGGTGTGTATTTGAATAATGACCTTATGGACTGATGGGCTGGACTCTGTACTGCTACAGTATCTCCTATGCTAACTGGTCAAACCATAAGATGTTTTTGGAGCCAGTCCCAAAGTCAGGAGTTTTAATTTTCTGGGTTATAAAATAGTAACTTAAAACATAACATAATGCTCCTCCCCCAACCTAAAGCAAAGATGAAGATGAGCATCAACGGTTTCTGATGACTACAAACTTTGCCTTCCTTGTAGCACTGTGTATTTCCTTATTGGTATCATCTTCCCAACAAAAGTCATCACCTGGAAAAATGGTCATTAGGATTGCTACCATCCTTGGCAACATATGAACTTCTTTTTCCTCAAGCATTTAATTCCTGAGCTGAAGGACAAAGGCAGAAGCAAAGACAAGACACGGGAAGCTGTATTCCTGCAGTACAGATGCAGAGACCTGTGTGCTGTGCTGACTTTGTATCCTTCTTGTCTTAGCCTGCACTGATCCCTGCCTGCTCCTCAGATCCTCAATTATTCTATTTTCTTTCTTTCCTTTGACTTCTTGATATCTCAAAATTCTAGTGAATGCCAGCACTCAGGAAGTTTTTCTTTTTTCTTTGTGCATATTTTGTAGGGAGAGAAGGCTGGGAGAGACTACTTCTGTTGAAAAGCTCAATGAGATAACTACTATTTTCCCTCTTAGAGTATTTACACTCTCAGTCTGCTCAGGCCTACTTACTCTGCTAAATATTCAGGTGCAAGCTCTGTGCTCCTTCCTCTATGGAGAGGGTTGAATAAAGTAGCCACTCTTCTCTAGCATTTCTGAGTCTTCTCCAGGAGTTTCCTTCCATGCTGATGACTGACAGGCTACACTGTGGCATCACTACCGTCACCACCACTGGTCATATTTGGCATCAGGAGAGTAAGCCACATAGTCTATTTAACACTGTATTATTTCACAATATGCATAAACACTTGGGAAAGTTTCATCTCTTAAAAAAAAAAAAAAACCAATTCCTTGAGGAGCCACACTTCTTAAATGTATTTCAAAGCACTTTTCATATCTCTCTATATAATATATTCAATATATATTTCTTGTCTGACTAAGTGATGACAAACCAGAGCACAAATGACTTTCAAAGGATATCTAACCAATGAAATAGATTCTTTAAAAATGTACAAACTTCCCATCTTATATCTTGCTAATTCTTACCACAAGGTCTAGTACTGACAGGCACTGAGCAATACTTACTAAATTAATAGCAGTGACTAATGGATATAAATAGCTTTACAGACTTTCTGTCTCTATAACCACCTAAGTTGAATTTTTATCAATGGCATAATTTTATAATTGGTGGTGAAACTCATTCAGTAACTCATATTAGAAACCAGATAGGAGGCTGGACATGGTAGCACAGTTTTAATTCCAGCACTCAGGCAACAGGGGCAGGTATATCTCCAAGTTTAAAGTTATCTTGTTCTTCATAGCAAGAACTAGGCCATCTGAGGGTAGATAGTGAGACTCTATCTCAAAAAGAAAGAGAGAGAGAGGAGAGGGGGAGAGGGAGTATAAAGAAGCAGACAAGCCAATGTCTAGCAGTAGTAGTTGCTTTAAAATACAGTCATTCTCTGACTGTACCTAGCAAATCAAGAAAATCTTTGAAGGATGAGGCGCAGGGCTGACATAGCACGCTACACTATTTTTCAGTTTACCACAGTAATGAGTAGCAGCAAATACTAAGGTTGTCTTACTTTTTCAATTTGTAAAGTCTTAAAAAGTCACGTTCACCAAAAATCATCTTTTACAAAGAATCACTACCCACTTCATTTTTCCGTAAATGAACAGGCCATCTTCATAGATACTAGCACCTTGAATATGGTATAGTTGTTAAAGCCGACAGCCCAGTCACTGGTTATGTTAGGTCCAGGAGGACCCGGATTTGGGCATGCCCTACGGATGTGCTCTAGACAAAGCCTTACGCTTCTTGAGCTTCAATTTCCTCAGAAGAGTACCACCCACTTTGAAGACTGTTTTACAAGAATTAGAAAATGTACGCAAATTACGTGACCTTATGTGTGATACATATCACTTAGTATTAATATTGATTAGTTTATATGTACCATAGAAAAAAATCTCAAAAGCAGTGCTTTAGTTACAAACATTCTTTGAAGGAAGAGTCTCTTTATATTGTAGAGTAATGCTGCACACTAAGTATTAATAGGATCCAGACATAATTATTGTAATTCTACTTTTAATTGCTGTACAATAACTGTACATACACATAGTCCCTGTCATCCAAAGAAGCCAAGATGGAAAAGTGAAAAAGGATCACTAGCAAGGAGGGAGAGAGCGAGTCGGGGACTTTAATGCTCCTTTGTTACAATCTTTAATTATCTGTGTAACTGTTTGATGAATGTCCCTGTGCTCTTCCAGGCTGGAAGTACCATGGAGGCAGTACTGTTGATTATCTCAAAACGATACTGTGATTGCCCAGTGTAGGACAGCTGAACAAATACTGGCTGGCTGAATGAAGACTATCAAAGCTAAATCTGGTGCTGATCGCCACCATTTCAAAGAGCTCTTTATCTCAATTTCATAGAGTTCTGAGGCCAGAAAAGTGGCATAACTTCCCAAAGAAGGAAAAGTAGATTTATCACACTGAATATAAAAAGACACATCATAGGAGGAAAAAAAAGAACCTCTGCTTTAAGGCAAGAACAATTAATCATAAATTTTTAATAGGAACTCTTTTTACATAATCAACATACAATGCTTAAGACTGTAACAACTCTCTCTGATTGTTTTCTGGCCTTACACATTTTAGTCCAGGAGGAATGTCCTACAAAGAAGAAAGAAATCTAAGTAGCAATTGAGATCTTCATATTTCTTCGTTCTATCAGCAAGCAGCAATTATCCTTTAAGTTCCTAATTCTACCACTTACCTATTCAGCAACATAAAGAATGAATTAAAGCTCATTCACTAAGCAACACTGTGCTCTCCAGACACACTGCACAGCGCTACCAACTTCAGTAATGGGCACAGAGTAAAGAATAAGACACACAAGATGCATTTTCACAGAAAGGCTGTATTCATCTTATGAAGTCTACTTTGTCCCTACAGCACTCCTGTAATGTATTCAAGTCCCTCCACAGAAAGAATGTCATTGTCTAGAGTATTTCTAGAATGCCAGTATAAATTATTTCTATCCAAGTATTTGTGATGAGTTAGATGGAGACAAAACATTTTTGACGTCTCATAGTGTTTGATATAATAAAATTTTACAATTAAAATATTTGGTTTCACCTCATATCATCAGTTAAAGAAATGATCTGCGAGTATTCTCCCTTGGCACAAATAAGCAACTCTGGTTCACTGTCACACATATTTTGGAAAGGGAGTCCAAATGAGCAACCACCATAATGCGGACGAGAAGTATCATCTGGAAGAGTGTGAGTTCTGGGGATCCCAGATTTATCGTCAATCAAGCTTTGGATGCCAGACAACCAACTACATTTAGAACTTGGACTATACCAACGTGTTAGATGCTGCCTGAAGCATGCAGTTTTTATCAGTCACAGTTCTGAATTTGGCTGTTCTCATACAACATGTGACTGAATCATCTAATACAACCAGAGAAGGCTGAGTTCTTTCAAGATTCACATAAATGAACAGAGAAGAGCAAAGGCAGTAAACATTTATACATAAGACTATAAATTAAATGAGGCAGAACAAAACGGAAAAGCAAACAAAATCAAGAAAATTACCATTCTACCCCTCTACATATAGGGATTTTACACAGTAGTAAATAATTATATAGCAAAAAAAGAATTTAATTTTCCTTTAAGATTTCTTAACATCAAGAAGTCTCACTTTGGTAATCACAAGCTTTTAATACCTTCTCAACACTGTCTAACTTCCCAGTGACAGAGAGTGGCTGTGGATTTTCTGAACTTTTTTAAATCAAGAGTTTTTAGCTCAATAATATCGCGTATATGAGGGGTTTTCAAATGCTTTGAATTCCTTTTCATTCTTAAAAGTTACTAGGGGCTCCAAGGAGCTACATATGTGGATTATGGACAACAACATCTAACCTACTGGTGAAATCTGAGAAAAATTAAATACTTGATTTTAAATGCTTTAGAAAGTTCATAAATCCAAAAATAGTAAAAAGAATTGCCCAATATTTTTCTTCAAAATCTAACATTTGGCCTGAACTATATATACAAAATAAAAACAGACAAGAAAACACTAAATTTTCAAAATTGATTCTTTGTAATATTAGGTTAATGGATACAATGAAAATCCAGTCTCGGATACATATCAACTTGGAAAACAATGGAGCAATTAATAACCTTTTCTGATTGGTTTTACTTTTATACAGCACGAAAGCTTGACAAGAGGTATTTCCTTAGTATCAGCTTCAAGGCAGAATTTCAAACCTTACCAGTAAATATTTGTACTCTATACACTTGTATACACTGACTCACAAATAGGAGAGCATTCTAACAGGCAAAATGCTGGTAAGTTAGTTACACCAACTGCAGAGCATTAAGAGTACTTGCACAGTAGTGTAATCAAAATTCCAGGGGATGGGGGAATCACTTCCACTTCAAGGCAAAGGTATCTTTTAAGGCAAAGGCAAGCCTCGGGGAACGAGATACTGGATGTGGGTTACTGATATATAAATGAAAGACATCAGCTTGAGTCGCGGAGGTAAGGTATCTCAGGCCATTAAGACAGCCAACCAGGGTGTCTTAGATTCCAGTCCCAGATGCTGGGGGTCAGGGAAGGAGTCAAGCCCAGATCACAGACATCCATCCACCCAGCTTCTTGGAGCAGGTCACCTGTCAGCATGCTCTAGGCCGCAGGGGGCGTGGGGAGACCCATCGAGGCTCTGCCTCACCTGACGGTCCTGACCACGAAGTACACCAGCACCGCGCCGCTCACCACCACCAACACGGTCAGGGCCCGCTGGGTCATGGGCTTGTCGCCAGGGTTGGGGCTCACCGCCAAGCTGCCACCCACGGAGCCTTCCCCGGCTTTCCCTCCAAGGCCATCGGCCTCTGACTCGGCTTCGGGGCTGCTGCCATTGCGGCCCTCCGAGCTTCGAGGGCCGGCGGCTTCAGCCTGAGCTTGACCCCGGGTCTGGGCCGCGGTGGGACCGGGAGGCAGCGGTGACAACGTGCGCGGCCCGGGCTCGGGAACCCCGGATCGGGGCGCCGCCCTGGCTGCAGTTGACAGCACCGCCCC